>LKNJ01000734.1:0-131351 GCA_002120245.1 Maccullochella peelii
TAACATGACAGAATGTGGAATACGTGAAGCGCTGTGAATACTTTCCGGATGCACTGTAAATGGTGTGAGTAAATTCTAAGTTGCAATGCGGCTAATTTGAATGCAAAACGCCTATAACTGACCATTCTCACAGCTAACTGACCGCTGGACAGGGTCTCTCCACTAATGAGGTAAAAATATAATTATTCATTCATTTAAGATCATGTTTCTTTGCCTGCTGTTCTAAATTCACCTCAATAGCAGAGAGATGGAATGAAAAATATACCACCCATCCACTTATAGTGTACCATTTCAAATGACCACATACACAAAGAAGAATGTGTCTGAGTAAACCTCAACCAAAGTCCACACTAAATTCCAGGCAGTGATGCCACTGAGGAGAAGAATCGTTTTTCATTGAGACAAAAGTCACATTGAACACACTTTGAAGCAATCAGGAGGCACACGCACACCCATAAATTCTTTGCAGGTGCTGGGTAATAATAATAATAATAATAATCTGCACCAAAAAAAACATAGAAATACCCGCACACTGCCATCTTGTTCCCAGTTTTTCTTTTATTCTACACGGACACAACGTTTCGACTACAAGTGGTCTTCATCAGGTTAAGGTGAGGGTGTGAACACAACCGTATTTATAGATGAGACTTAACATTTAGAATTTGATGAGTTAAGTGCGCTCTATTACTTTTGAAAGGTGTTTCCTTTTTGTGATGAGGAATCTGTGTTTTTTGCATTTTTGCTCTGGATTTGTTTATTAGCTCATACACCGGGTAAAATAAGTATTTAACACATCAACATTTTTCTCAGTAAATATATTTGTAATGGGGCTATTGTAATGAAATTGTCACCAAATGTCAGCAACAACCCATGCAATCCACACATGCAAAGAAATCAAACCATAGATGTTCACAAATTAAGTTATGTGTAATAATGTGAAATGACACAGGGAGAAAGTATTGAACACGCTTACTGAAAATTATTTAATACTTCGTACAAAAGCCTTTGTTGGTAATGACAGCTTCAAGACGCCTCCTGTATGGAGAAACTAGTCGCATGCATTGCTCAGGTGTGATTCTGGCCCATTCTACAAATAGAGCACAGCATTCTAAGAACATATTTACATTTCAATATATAAATATATATTTTCTATATATACACACACATTATACTTTTATTCATATTTTTCCTGTATTTTTAATGCAATTGATGTTTACATAGGTATTGCGCGACCACTCCCAGTAACTAAATGATTGGACTTAATTATCCAATTCAGATGATGTCATCGCTGCTCACCTATAAATACAGGTGCGTTCACACCCTCACCTTTGCCTGAGGAAGACCACATTGTCATGTCCATGTAGAATCAAAGAAGAACTGGGAACAAGATGGCAGCGTGAGGGTATTTTTTTTTCCATCTTTCTGAACACTATTTGAACTGAGCTGCTGGACAGGATGTGGCGCTGTCTGCAATGAGAGTCGATACTGTGACATGGCTTTAAGGAAGAAAAACATCACAATCAACATGTTTAACAAGTTCTTTTCTTCTTTAAATTCCTTCGGGAAAATAAAATTAGTAAAGACAAGGTGGCACCTCCATAATTAAGTTGAGTTTACGTTTAGTTAGTTTATTTTTCTCTTATGTACTGTACGTGTTTGTGTGGACCTGCTGATTATATCCTGTGTGGTGTCCTGTGGTATGTGCAGCTGTTGAGGTGTTAATCCATGCTGCTCCAGTTGGTTTGGGATCAGGTGACGGTGAGCTATCTCCACCCTCTCCTCCTGAGTGTAGCCTGAAACACAACTTTGATGAGTCATTCCCTCAAAGTAATAAATCATACTACTGAATTACATTACAACAGTAGTCCACCGATTTAGCATTGCACTTCTGTAACATTGTCAGATGCAAATTGATGCAGCAAAACAAGAGATGTCATCTTTTTTATTGCAAACATTCTTCTTCCTTGTCAAAACCTGGCCCCTACATTACCCACAATGCAACGTTACCACCGACAGTTTGGTCGGAGAGTCCTTTGATGTGTAAAACTGTTCCCTTTTAATAATTACTTGAATTGGTCTTTCAGATTATTACTTTGTTCCCTCGAATTACAGACTTGTGCTCTAAAATTACTCAATTCATTCCTTCAAACTAATAGTGCAGCTGGTCGGGTCTGTTTGGGAGGAGCACTCTCACGTTTAGCAGCTACAGTGTAATAAAAACAATGCCGTGAGCATTTCCAAAGAGATATCTGTCCTTGAGTTCTGTTTGAGTGCAGTTCTGTTTTGATCTTGAACTAAGATACACAGATAACACTGTATTATCTTTGACGTCCCTTAAACGTGTTTTAGAGGATAACAGATTGTTTTGCCATCAAACTGTGGTGATAGGACAACTCAGCTTCGAGGTTTGGAGCAGTAACGTAAGTAAGTAAGTGAATAAGTAACAAATGACTACTTAATGCCATTTGAAGGCATTAATTAATAATATTTATATATTATCTTTATATCAAATAGTAATACATCTAATCATTGGCAACCAGGCTGTGGTGGTCGTGTGTGTGTGTAGGTTTGTATGTATTCAATTGTGATTGGATACGCAGCTGGAGCCGTTTCATCTGTTCCCCGACTACACTGCAGTAAATTCAATTGTACACATGCACTCTGCCTGGGATTAGTTATGTCACCAGAGCAAGAGTTTGTCCTCAAGATCAAATGGAAACTGCAGAGATGGTTCCTGAGAGAGACCCTCTGCACCTAAACCCACCTGGTACCTGCAGCACCTCCATCCTGTCCAGTAGGGCAGGGGGGATGGTCGCTGTGGTGTTTGCAGTGGCAATAAAGAGCACTTGGGAGAGGTCAAAGGCCACGTTGAGGTAATGGTCTGTGAAGCTATGGTTTTGCTCTGGGTCCAGGACCTAAGGGGACATGTAGAGTCCATTTCAGTATGTGTTTAATCAAACTAACTTCATTTATTTATTATTATGAACTACTTTACAGAACAAACAGAGGAATACAAAAATAAAAAAAACAAATAAAAGAAGACTTGGTGAGGAAGCAGAACAAAAGATTGTTATCAGTTTCAGCAAAGGTTAACCGGCAGGTTAGTTTGAGAGCATGTAAAGGTCAAGGTTTTGTTTAGCGAAGACATCCGATTCTACTTCACAGGTAATCTTATTAAAAGGAAACACAGCTGACCTCTAGCAGAGCAGCTGCAGGCTCTCCTTGGAGGCTCTTCCCAAGTTTGTCCACCTCGTCCAGGAGGAACACAGGATTATTGACGCCTACTGTCTTCAAACCGTTGATGATGCGGCCGGGCATGCTCCCTACATATGTACGTCTGGAGAAATGGGCAGGATTTTAACTACTGACCTAGTGTGTCAAACAAACTCAAGGCTCACATTGAACTTTATTCTACTGATGACATCAGAAACGTGCAGAAATGTCAAGGTGAACATCATGTCTTGTCTACATTTATGGTCATGTGGTCATGCTGCTGTTATCGACTTCTTCTAGAAGTATGCATGGCATTGCCACACAACAATAATAAACTTCATTGTTGGCACAATGTTCTCCGTGACAAATGACCTAATGCAAGCAACTTTCAAGTGTTTGCAAGCTGAAGCATGAAGTTTCTGGGGTTCAAAGAAAGGAAATAAAAGATGCAAACAAACCAAAAAATTAAAAAAAATAAAATACAAAACTGCAAAACTGTTAATAAGAAACTATTGGAGCAGAGTTGTTTTTAAGTTGAACAAATTGTATAATTGACCATTTAATGAACTTTCATCTTTATTCTTGCACTCCTGCTGTTGATATGCCGGACACATGTTTCTCATCTGGCTGAGAAAAGGTGTCTTATCTCTGTTTAGACTTCCTTTAAAACACCAGGATCAGCTCTGCAACCTGAGATAAACTCTGCTGTCCTGCTCACCTCTCTGCACACACACACACAGGCCAATACCTCATTTGTCAATCCAACCTAACACAGAGCGCCTCTGTTGTGTGTGTGTTTTGATAAAAGTTCAGACACCTTCCGTACGGAGGCTGTTAAGAGACTGATCAAAGGTGACCTGAGTGACACGCCAACTGCCAAATTCACTGATGTGCTGTTAGATTTTATGAATGTCTTCACCGCAGGGTAGAAGCTCTGCTGCCGTTCATCTGCAGGACTTTAACATGCACATCTGTGATTTAATCATCAGTCTTTTAAATCTCCACGCTTTCTCAGCGTGGTGATAATGTTTGAAGTGTAATACTTGACTCATGAGAGCTCAAGTTGCACTCTGCAGCAGAAAGTGCTGTGCTCCAATACACATCCACAGAGCAAATGTGAGCTCCACCAGCAAAAGAATGTGCTCGTGCTGCTGTGACGCATCGTTATAGCCAGTGTTTCGATTATCCGTGTCCTGAAACTACATTACAAAATGACATGCTGCTTAAGATCAAATACCAAACCTGCAACTTCAGTAAACTAGGAATTTTCAAAAGATGACTCACATGTAGTCAAATTCCATGAATTCTTATCTTTAAGACGTCTCAGGACACATATTTTCTGTGTGTGCAACTGTGCTCCCAGAAAACTCCCCATCTATACTGTGGTCATAAAACATCTGCTGTTATAGACCTTCAGTAGAGTTTGTATCTTATCTTATGAGCATACCTGTGTCCTCGGATGTCAGACTGGTCACAAACACCTCCCAAAGCGATGCGGTGAAACTCTCTGCCCAGAGTCCTGGCTATGGAGCGTCCGACACTGGTCTTACCGACTCCTGGGGGCCCCACAAAGCAGAGGATGGGGCCCTAAAGACACAGCAGCAGCGTGAAATTCACAGTTAAATATGTGACACATTACAGAAATCCCTGTTCATTGTTTTAAATAAGAGATTCTTGCTTCATACAATACATAAACTTTTTGTCTTTATATGTTTAATGCACTGAGGGATCTATGAGAAGCACCTTGAGTGACGTCTTCAGCTGTCTCACAGCCAGGTACTCCAGCACACGTCTTTTCAGCTTGTCCATGGCATAGTGATCGTTGTCCAGTATAGTACGAGCGGCACTGATGTTCAGGCAGTCTGAAGAATGTGTGTGTGTGTGTGTGTGTGTGTGTGTGTGTGTGTGTGTGTGTTGGGTGGGGCAAATGAGGATGGGATGGATGGATCAAAGAAAGAAGTGAGGAGCAAGAGAGGACAGTAAAAAACAAGTTTGCTCGATAGTTTTTGAAAAGGTGTCCCCCCCGGGTGGTTTGGCAAATGTGTCCAGTCTATCGAGGACAGACACTTCTCCTAAATTGTTAGATGAAAAAACTACGACTTCTAACCCTGCAACTGAATGAACCCTGTCCGCAAATTTTGAAGTCTCCACTGATCTGAGGTTATTTGTTATAGAGGCTGTCTGCGGTCAGCAGCAGAGACAATGCAAAGCAGTGGCAAAGACTGTGTGTCTAACACAAGCGTTATTATGTCAGTTTGTGAAATCTATTGGCAGTAGGCCTGATATTCTGATATTGTGGCTGGCCACCACAAATACATTATATCTTTGTATGGTACGCTGTGTTTTCTGTTTGGGTACGTTTTAGCTTTGTGTTGCTCTCCACCAACTGCTGAGTGAAATATCTGGCTCTTTAGCTGCTAAATGCTCCACTGTGTTCACCAGCCAGGTGCTAACCGTGTCTGTCTGCCGTTTGGTGCTGAGCAGGGAGTGTACGGGTGTGGGTAATCAGAGCTTATTTTTTGCTGAAAACAGCTGCCTGCTGCTGCTGGAAACTGGGTTGATGAGAGCGGTGAGAGTGAACCAAAACAATGAGCTGAAAGACGCTAAAATGCTCATTAGAGCTGAGCTGATCTACAGAGTCTAATGATAATTCTCTGTGGGTTCATCACAACAAGCGACACCAAATATTGATTAGCTCAACTTTAACTATTTATCTTTATAAGAATTTCAGTGTAAATGACTACACAGGAGATATGTCAGCGCAATCTGACAATAAAGGTTATGAATGAATTTGAGAGACGACCTCGGTGAGGAATGTGTCAAAAAAACCGTTCAATTTTCAGCTGTAACATTTTTTTATCATATTAACTGATCATTAATATTGAAATCTGTTTAAATGTAATAATTTCATTTGGTCAATAGAAGATTTTGACGTTAATCATTTGAGTCAGTCCAAAGAAGACAGAGAGCTCCAGCAGACACGCTTCAAAGCAAAAGCAGTGCACCAGAAAAATACGAGACTGATTACGTTGAAATATTCAACACAGTTATCGTCACAATCATGCAGTCACCACGTGTTCAGCATGAGGCAGAGGGACATTATTAGCTTAACTCTATTAAAAGTGGAAAAATATGGCTTTCAAATGTGCCATAGCATATAAATAAGCTATCACATTTCTGGCTTGTGGACCTGGACTCATGCTTACGGTTGCTTTTAGCTGTATTTACCTTTGGTGCTTTTGCTCCATGGTAACTCTACCATCAGATCCAAGTAGTTTCTGGTCAGGGCATACTCAGGCATGGACTGAGGCATCTTTTTCAATCTGAATACAGATGAGATTAAATGCAACTGTGGACTGTGGACCAGGACTCATCAGTGAAATCATGAATCAAACAGAGAAGAAGTAGGGCCATGTATTCAAGACAAAACCACATCTGAGTAATGATTTAAAAGGGATCAAACAGCTTTAAAATGTTGGATTCTTACAAAAATCGTTTTTAAAAATTAAATGAATTACTGCATGATCTGACTGGGTGCAGAAAAGTAACAGCATGTGCCATTATTTCACCAAAAATATTGACTTTTTTTGAACTGTGCAGTCAAAGATACAGTTTGACCAATAAAGCTACTGCAAATAAAGACCCATGTTAAACTGTAGCTGTTAAATAACATTTAAGGGGTAATTACAGCAGAGTGAAAACAAATGACTGAGTGAGGTTTATACGTCATGTTTATGTTATAAAGGAGAAGCTAAAGGTTTAATCAGGGTGAAAATTCACCTCTTGAGCTCCTTGAGGCAAACTCTGAGTGCAGCTTCAGGCATGTTGGCCCCGTGGACCTTCCTCTCCAAGGCTGCAGCGTCATCGCCATCCTCATCTTCATCTTCCTCATCCAGATTGAACTGCCGGCCCGGAAACACTCCACCTTTGCGTACCGACAACACCTGAACAGATGAGACACGGAAAGGAGAACAGGCATATAAATACAGACATTGTTGAAAGGAAAAGGAGAAATGCAAACGTTTGTTACCCTCTTCTCGTTGTCAGGACTTATTTTCCTGGTTTTCTGCAGCAGTTTTAGACCATCTATCTGTCTGGTCAACATGGGCAGGGCCTTCTTAAATCGCTCCTCCAAGCTCACCGCATCCAGGACCTTCACAGCACACACGGAGATACAAACACTTTTCACAAAATTCATTCATTGTAGAAAAATCTTTACATTAAGCCCACTCCACTTTATGTAGTATTTGAATTATTTTCTCTTTGCTTCAAAAAAGACTGCAGCATACATGCCAATACACCCTTCCCCCTACGCACATTTAATGCAAGCGAATTCACAAAAGGATTGCGCAGCTTTTGCGGCCGCTAAACCTGCACAAATAAGACAAAACAAAACCGTGTAATTCTCAAAGCATCCACAAAGGGTGAAATGCGCCCCAAACTGCGCTGCCAAGCAAATATCGCCTCGGTGCTGCGGTGCTATTTGCACGTATTTAAACTAGGTAGAATATGTGTACATTTGGCGCAACGTTGTAACTGAGCCTCATTGCAAAAAAAAGTCCAATTCACAAACACCAGTGCTAATAGCCACACGCAGTTAGAGTGAACATTATTAGCGTCTTCAGAGAGTTGGTGGTAACTGAAGGGCAAGAGGTTTGACGCCCAGGCGAGGACATCGGCATGCCAGGTGTGCTCGTGAGCGAATATTTCGAGGGAGAATATCACTTTTTGATTGTAGCTCGCGGTCTGAAAATGTCAGTTTTCTCCTTCTCTCTGCCATTGTCCTGCCTACTGTGTTCTTGGCACAAAGCCACCATTTATACTTTGCTACATGGACAGTTGCAATCAGTTGCAAAATAAGGGCAAATTACACCCAGCTGCAAACATTTATTGTCGTGTTTGCGCTGTGATATCATTAGCGCAATATCTTTTGTGAATCGGACCTTAAGATGGGGCAGTGATGCACAATTCATGGTGCTATCAGAGGCCGCGATTCATTCTTTGTGAATCTGCCCGCCATGTGCTACGAGTAACACACAATTTTCACTGGGATACCATCTGATTTAGTTGAAAGATGCTCTGATCACGTTAAAAGCTCTACAAATAGTAGCTTTAAACTAGATTTTCTTCTAACCATGTGTCACATCCTGGTTGTTTTTTGTTTTTTTTAAGTTATTCATTTGCATTTTGGGTGACGCAGACCCAACAGTCACTTCACCTGTAGTTTCTCCTTGTTTGAGGTGCGGATCATAGAGGCTACCACGTCAGGAAGAGTTTCCCTGGGCAGGCTGTCCAACAGACGCCTGAACTTAGCCACCACTGGAACAGACATGTCCAACATACCTAACAACTACACACACACACAGAGATTAGATTGATTGACATAATTAAGCATGTTCCAATCCATCACGGTGTGTTGCAATAATGGATAAGACGAATGTTGCCTGCTTTTTGTTGTCTTGATACATTTTGAAATTCCACAGTGATCCAGGAACTCACCTGGTGAGAGTAAAACCAGCTGTGGCATGAATTGTGAATGCAAAGACAGACAGGAAGCCTTCTGATGCCATTTGATTTATTGATAAATGATGAATGAGCTTGTACTTATCAGTTTGCCAACCTGCAGGTGTTCCCACAGCAAGATGAAATAAGATCAGGAAGAACATTATACATCCTGAATGACATTTTTGTGCCCAAGATCCTCAATTTATGTATATACACAGTGTAAATATACTATATATGCAAACATAGGAAAATGAATAGGGATCTGGTACAAATTACAAGCATAG
The DNA here is from genome assembly GCA_002120245.1 of Maccullochella peelii. Classification (NCBI taxonomy): domain Eukaryota; kingdom Metazoa; phylum Chordata; class Actinopteri; order Centrarchiformes; family Percichthyidae; genus Maccullochella; species Maccullochella peelii. Next base: position 9,003 of record LKNJ01000734.1, read on the forward strand.
ATAAATATAAAGCATGAATGTAAAATGAGGGATGAAAACACTTTATGAACTGTACAAAAGGGTGCATTACACTGAAAGTAAGACAGGATAGGATATAGAACACAGGTGAGGCATGTAACTGCATTAAAAGACAATTTTTTGCGTCTTTCTAAAAAAAAAAAAAAAGAGACCAGACAGAGCATACAAAAGCAGCATCTGAGGCCAAACAGCAACAATAGTGGTGACTATCATTACTAATACTGCTTAAGCCAGTTCTTCTTCTAGTGTTTTAAATGAACTGTACTGAAAGCATAAAACAAATACATTTCTGCTTTTGCACCAGGAGGATTTTTCATGTTTAGTAAATTTTGTTCGGTTTTGTGTTTTATCTCCAAATTGGAGCCTTAAAGGAATAGTTAAGAATACGCATTCTTGCTGAGAGTTAGATTAGAAGATCGATGCCACTCTTATCATGTCTGTCAGTTAAATATGTAGCTAGAGCCAGCAGCCAGTTACCTTAGCTTAGCATGAACACTGGAAACAGCTGTCGGGGACAGAAAAAAACGACCCTTTAAAGGTTTTTTTTTGCAGTCAAGATGCTCTATCAGTCTCAATTAGCTGCGGTTGTGTAAGAGGAGCAACTTCACGCACAGCTGGGTGCCAGCAGTGCTGCCAGTCAAGCACCGACACATATTCACCAGCGGGATGTACCTTTAAAAGTCAATAGCTTGGCTGATATCATCAATCCAAGTTTTATTATGTGTTGCGTAATGTCAATGTTGAAAGTGACAAAAAAAACCTAAAAGATGAACTGGGCATTACAATACAAGTGGACAGGAAAGATACACAGTATATGCAAACAGCCTTGCATGTTTTATGTAACAACTGCAGAATCTAGATCTAAAAAACCCTAAATAATCACATTTTTGTAATAAATGTCATGTTGCTGTAAGTTCTCTTAAGGACAAACCTTCAGGGATCTAATCTCAAAAGAGAACTCAAATCTGTAGAAACCACTGTAACTGGTTTATTTTGTTGGCAAAACTGAATTTATGTATGTTTCCTGTCATTTGATTCCTTTTATTTTATTATATGTATCTGATCTATCAGTCCAATGTATTTATTTTCTTCCTCCCTGCTTCTGATATGCCAAAAAAGCTAAATAAAAAGACATTTTGTTTTTTTTTTACCCTTAGTTAAGCCAAATCCTTTGACTTAATCAAGTACTCTGTAGATATTCTCTCTTATTCCCCCCTCTTACACACACACCTGTACAGCAGCCTGGTAGAACTTCTGGGACAGCTCCCCCAGCTCTCCATCTTCTGCTGTGACACCCTCTGTTGCTGGAGTCGTGTACTGATCCAGTTTATCCAGCTGCTCAACCTGCAATTTGTTTTTACAGTTAGAGAGACACATACTGCAGTCACACGCACATTGGTGTATTGTATTTCTGAAATACTGTGTGACAGGTGTTAGTGCACTGTGACATCAGCTGAGACAGCAAGAAAGTAAACATGGAGGCAGGATTTTAAATAATGAAAGAAAAAGAAAAAAAAATGGCTTGGCAAATGGTTTTTGAGGAAGCAAATGCATTCAACACATTTGTCAGAGCTTAGTGAGTAACACTGAATGTAAACATAACTTTTGTGTGTTTACAGGAAATCTCCATGGGGCACTTTAAGTTCATCTTTAACTTTAACTTTACTAACTAACTTTACTATGAGACACTCTAAGAATAATTCAATTGAATTCAATTCAGTTTTATTTATACCGCGCCACATCATAAAGTTATCTCAGGGCACTTTTTCATAAAGAGCAGAGCAGGTATAATGGGATTGTTAATCTTAAACAAACAACGGTCTGATATTAAATAAGTTTTACCTCTGCCAGGACAAAAGGTCGCTCCTTAAGCAGACTTGACACACTGAAGCGGCACAGTCCAGTGATGAGGAGGGTGTAGTGGGGCTTTGGCCAGTTACTGCCCACCACCTGCACTGCTATCCCCGCTGTACCAATTCTACAGCGAGACAAAGAGACAAAAAGTGAGAGTGAGACTGAGGAGGTGGGTGATGACAGACAAATCAGTGGATGAGGATCACACCCAATTTGCCATGAGCTTCATGGCGGCATTATCTTATACCAAACTAAAATCTACCCTGACTGTTTCAAGTTCAATCTTACCACAACTTTGATCCGCTCAGGACATCTCTCCGGCTGATTCAGATCAAACAAATCTGTTACAATCGGCGGGTGTGCCGTAGTATGTGGAAGTCCCTAATTTGAGTCTCAATCAAACATCAATAGCCAGTAACAACCAAGCTTCACCGCTGTATAGTGTATTAGACACAATAAACTTTAAAAAGTAATCAAACTGATTAAAAACAATATTTGCAATGACAGAGATGGATTCACATGTTGATTTTTCATAAACAGCACTTTTGTGTTTTCTTCATTTCTCCCCAGAGCTCAGTGAAGCAACTGGTAAAAATACATAACAAGCTTGATTGACAGCCCTGTGGTCATAGCATGTGGTGCTGACACTTTCTCAAAACATGCAGCATGGGGTAATCAACGATTAGACAAGATTGTTCAAAACACTTATTACATGTGAGGTCGCCATAATTTACTGACACAAAATCTGAAAATATTTTAGTGTGACAGCTCCAATAGTTTCTTAACAGCTGAGTGGCTTAAATTGCACCTGCCAGCCTAGCCTAGTTTGCTGTTTTACTCTGAGCCAAAGTTTAATTTAAATGAAGTAAGAAGCTGTCAAATTTTACATTAACGGGACATATGCAACAATACGCTAAATACAAACAGATTCAGGTTTATGTAACAAATATAAATAAATAAATTCACCACAGAGTAGCTAACTAGAGTTACGTGTGTTTGGTGGTTGATCCGAGAGGCCTTCTGAAGGTGCTGTGGTTCTAAATCAAAGACACCTGTACCGTATTAAGGGAAAGACTGATTGTATAACCAGCATTAAATCCCTGTTTCCCCCTAACGTCCATGCCACATTACTGTGGTCTACCACAACAACACGTTATTTGCAAATTCATCCTCGGCATCCTGGACCCTTTAATCCATTTGATCTAGCTATTTGGGAGCAGTGGGAGGCCACAGTGCAGTGCTAAGATGCCAACAGCAATGTCTTTCCAATTTAGTGAAATTAAAGCAACATATACACATACATGACCATATTTGTCACTAATACAAACTCAGAAAAACCCAGTAACCGTGGCTGATAGAGAGACAAACTATGGCTACTTAGTAACCAGACTGGCCTGGTGAAAGTTTAAAGTCCGCGCTCTGTGCTTGGCTTTTGACTGCAGGGCTGAACTGTAGACTTCTCTAGAACAAATCACACACTTTAACAAAATTATGATCAGTGCATCACACAAAAATACCAATTAGACTAAATATGACATGGCATGTATAGCTGGCTGTCCTTTTAGAGGATGATTGAGCATTATATACTCTGCCATGCCAGTGAAACACAATAACAAGTCCTAACCTAAAACTGTATGGAATTGGGAGTGGGGAAAAAAGTACAAGGATGTGAAGATTATGTGACCATATGGAAAATGATGTCACTTTCCTCAGTGCTGTGATCATGACCACATCTACAGAACAGATACTTGGATACTGGAAGAAAATTTTAAAAATATATAAAATATATTCGCATGGGGTCCATTGGGACATGCTGATATCAAATAGTTATCCATATACGTCTAAAATCTAGCAGATAGTAGTCCTACCTTTTATTGCCATTTGAGAGGCTTTCTCAGGTTGATTAAGTGTAATCATTTTTAGAGGCCTGAAAAGGTAAAAGTATTCACTTCAAGTAATTGGTAAATTTTGAGAAAAGTCTAAAAAAGGAAAATACTTTTGTGTAGCAAAACTATGTTCTATCTTCTTCCTTATGCTGTAGTCATCTCGCGACCCCTGAGGTTTGACTAATAGCTACCTAGGTTGGGGGTCCTGTATAGCCAGCTGTTATGTACCACCTCCACAACAACAACAACAGCAGCAGCAGCAGCAGCAGCAGCAGCTACACAACTAAATGTGTATTACTTATGCAACGTGGGTAGGTCGTCGGTATCGTGCTCTGGGTCTCTGGTGTTGGGAATCACTCCTATGATTGTGCTTTTCAGCGAAGTCCCCTTCAACAGCCGTTGGCTGACCAGGTGCATGTTCCGCGGAGAGTCCACGCTGAACCTGACGGTGGAGCCCGGGAGGAGCACCCCTTCATGGGTCAGCAGCAGCGGCAGACGGCTCGGTATCTGAATTCCGCCGTCGGAGGCCATTGTCCGATGTTTTCAGAAGCCAGGTCACTGTGTAGAACACAAATCCTGCAAACAAATACGCACTTTTCTTCCTAACCGGAAAACCGAGAGTAAACATAAGACTTCCGGGTAGCACTTTCCAAAATAAAATGCTCATTGACGACCCGAAGACATAATTAACTACCAGAGTAAAAATAAATGAAGCACGTGTTTAAAGATAATATTTGTCAAATAAAAACGTGGTTAGTTTTGTTTTCACACATTATTTGCCCTGAAATGTCATATTTAGTCGTTTTCCCCCTGCTCCTACTTCCTGTACTCGCTGGATTAGCTACGGCAAGGACCGAGGGACAAACTATACGTTACTGCATAACATGAAAATCGCAAAAGAAGTTGCAGTGGGTCGCCCAGTGTCAGCTGGGATAGGATCCAGGCCCCCGTGACCTTTTGAGGATAAGCGGTATAGATAATGGATGGATGGATGGAAGTTGCAGTGGGTTTGAAGCCTGTTTGTTACTCTTTTTTCCCCTGTCTTTTGCATTGCCTGTATTTTAAAAGTTGATCTGTTTCCAGTGATGGAAACTAACCAAGTACACTTACTCAAGTACCCTACTTAAGAACAATCTTGAGGTATACTTAGGTTCTTTACTTGAGTATTTCCATTTTTCGCTAGTACTACTATTCCCCCACATGTATTTTTTACTTCTCTGCATTTATGTGACAGCGATAGTTACTAGCTACTTAGCAGATTAAGATTTTACATACAAAACACAGGGTCAGTTTATAGAATATGGTGCATTACTGAGGATTAAAAGGTTAAAACATTAAAATTCTTCTTACATGTTAATACATCAGTAATAATAATCCAATAATATAATCCGACGAGGGCCAATCCTCTGCATAATGAGAACTTTTTCCTTTGATAATATAAGTACATTTCACAGATGATACTTGTTTCTAATGGGGTAACGTAATAGTAGTATTTTTTCTCTTGGTTACAGGTACCAAATACTAGTCTACTGTAACTTCCAGAGTTAATTCAGCAGTAAAGAAAATATTTTTGTTCATTTGCATTATCCTACTTTTAATTTATTTTAGTTTTTGTAACCTTTATACTAACCAGGTTCGAAAAAAAACTATTTGACAAAAAACTCATAAAGTGACGGACCTACAGGCAGACAGAGACAGATACACTATGTAGGTGATCTTTAAACAATCCACTACGTTTTTAGAGAAATAATTCTGCATTTTATCATGCAAGACAACTTCACACATTGAACTAATAATGGCAACATTTTTAAAGATCCTTTAATAATGACTGGACTCTGGACACAGGGTTAGTTGATAAAAATAGCGATTTAATTTTTATTTCTTTCATAAAAGTATTGTCATGTAGCATTATACATTTCAAAAAATAAATAAATTCAATATCTTGTGTATAAAAAAAATCTGTTGTCTAAAGACCACAGACAACAAGCATCCATGTGTTTGCAGTTATCATCTCTCTGTTGTAACCAGACAGCTGTGGGAAATATCACTTTATGTTCACAATAAGGGATCTCTGAATACACCTTAAAATGCTCTTACGGTTACAAAAAGACAACCATACAGTTATGATTGATAAAGTATAATAAAAATACACTTACTGCATTTATAGCAATACACCAATAATTATCATTCATCTGTTACATCATTACAGAGCTTCTTTTGCATATGACAACCAAGCTAAGCCCATTTAACACGTATGCTCAACCCATTGCTGTGTATATAACATAATCATTGAACATCATTATTCTCCCTCCTGAAGAGTGACACAATTAGGCTTGTGAGGCTTGAACAGCTACCTTCACAACATCACATGTGAAGTTAGGAGTGAACGCATGAACTGAAACTATAACTTTCACACATACGGTAAGCTTTCACAAATAGACTTCACTTTGTGCAGTCTGGGGAGTAACTCAACTACCTAAGGCTTATAAATAAAACTGCGTGGTATAAATACCATTTCATGTGATGCAAAAATTACATTTCTAGAGTGTTACTTTGTAATTTGTGTTTTTTAAATTGAATTTATACCTTCTTTCATTTTTGGTTAAACTGCAAATAAAGCAGTGCAGTTACAATGTCACTTGATTTAATTTAAAACACAAAAATAATTAGTGAAAGATAAGCTATTCTTCTATTTGCACAGGATTTTGAGTTTGTTTTAGAAACCAACTCTGGTAACAACTCTCTCTTGTCACTCTGTCTTGTTTTTACTTTGGATTGCTGTAACTCATGTCTGCACAACAAATTTACCCTTGGGTACTAATAAAGAAACCTTGACCAACTGCATGTGAAATATGCATGCTATCATAGTAAACACAGTTAGTGCCAAAGTAATGATGGGATCAGGAAATGTTACACCATAAACTGACTAAACCAGCAAGTCAGGATTTGCAGGCAATGAACCAGATGCATCGAGAAAAACATGGCCACCACTGCAACTCACTTGCAAAAACATGGCTCTTAGAAAAACATTGAGTGCATGAAGTAGTGAGCAAATACAGTGGCAAGAAAAAGTAAGTGAACCCTTTGGAATTACCTGCATTTGACCTGTGTCTTAAAATATGGTCTGATCTTCATCTGAGTTACAATAATGAACAAACACAATCCGTTTGAACTAATAACACACAAATTATTGTATTGTTCTTGTACATATTGAATACATCATTCAAACATTCACAGTGTAGGTTGGAAAAAGTATGTGAACCTCTAGACTTCAACAAAAGCTAATTGGAGTCAGGAGTTAGCAAACCTGGAGTCCAATCAGTGAAACTAGATTGGAGGTGTGGTTTGAGCTACTCTGACTTATAAAAATCACTCAAACATTTTGAGTTTGCTATTCACAAGAAGCATCTGCTGATGTGAACCATGCCTCGCAAAAAAGAGATCTCAGAAGACCGACGTTCAAGAATTGTTGATTTACATAAAGCTGGAAGGGGTTACAAAGTAATCTCCAAGAGTTTAGATATTCATCAGTCCATAGTTAGACAAATTGTCTATAAATGGAGACGATTTAGTACTGTGGCTACTCTCCCTAGAAGTGGGCGCCCAGCAAAGATAACTCCAAAGGCACAACGCAGAATGCTCAGTGAGGTAAAAAAGAACCCTAGAGTAACAGCTAAAGGCTTGAAGGAATCATTGGAACTGGTTAACATCTCTGTTCATGAGTCTACCAGACGCAAAACACTGAACAGGCATGGTGTCCATGGCAGGACACCTCGGAGGAAGTCGCTGCTCTCCAAAAAAAACCCACCGCTACGCGCCTGAAGTTTGCTAAAGAGCACCTCAACACTCCACATCACTACTGGGAAAATGTTGTGGACTAATGAAAGTGAGGTTGAATTATTCGGGTAGAACACGCAGCACTACGTATGGCATAAAAAGGGCATCGCATACCAACATCAAAACATCATCCCAACGGTGAAGTACGGTGGAGAGAGCATCATGATGTGGGGCTGCTTTGCTGCCTCAGGGCCTGGACAGCTTGCCATCATTGAGGGAAAAATGAATTCCCAAGTTTATCAAGTTTATCCTACAGGATAATGTCAGAGTGGCTGTCCGCCAGCTGAAGCTCAGTAGAAGTTGGGTGATGCAGCAGGACAATGACCCTAAACACTGAAGTAAATATACTACAGAATGGCTTCAAAAAAAGAAAATCCGCCTTTTGGAGTGGCCCAGTCAGAGCCCAGACCTCAAGAGAGCCTTTCACACCAGACATCCTAAGAATATGGCTGAGCTGAAGCAGTTCAGTAAGGAAGAATGGTCCAAAATTCCTCTTGAACGTTATGTAGGTCTGATCCGGAGCTACCAGAAGCGCTTGTTTGAGGTTATTGCTGCCAAAGGAGGTTCGACCAGTTATTAAATCCAAGGGTTCACTTACTTTTTCCACCAACACTGTGAATGTTTAATGGGTGTGTTCAATAAAGACATGAAACATTATAGTTGTTTGTGTGTTATTAGCTTAAACACATTGTGTTTGTCAGATCACATTTTATGACCAATTAATGCAGAACACCAGGAAACTCCAAACCATTTTCCGGGTCCATTTTAAGATAAGATGAGCTTAAAAATATCAAAGACGATACATTAAAGGGAATCGCCAGTATTTTTAAACCTGGGTCCCATTTTTACAAATTTTGGGGTCCAATTGACTAATAGCCTAATAATTACCTTATCCTTTCGTCTTCCTACAACAACAACTTTCAGAGCGAGACTTTTCCATGAGCAAGACTTTCTGTTTCTGGTTAAACAAAAAGGATCTTATTCTTTAACAAATGGTCTGTCTCTGCAGGGATCCTTTCCATAATGTCGGACACTTCGAATAACAGTCGGCGCCTGTCAGAGGCAAAAACAAACACTTTTAGTGGACGGATTTTTCACAGGCGCAGTTGCCCGCAAGGATTACGTTGCAGCCATTGCAGCCCGTTCCCAGATGCAGGTGGAGGCATCATTTAGACCCCAAAATTTGTAAAGATAGGGCCCAGGTTTAAAAATATTGGAGTTGCCTCACTGAAACATGTGTAACACACTTGTTTGGTATATCTAAAGCTTGCAACTGCCTTGTATATCTACTGTAAAATATGCTTAAAAGGCAATGAATGGCTACTTGACTTTGGTTCATTTCCTATTGAGCAAAAATTTGATTTCCAGTTAGAAACAAGAAACTAAATAGAAACTATCTGTCAAGTCTATTTTCAATACACTTTAACTAAAGAATGAAGGAATTAATTAATACATGAAATACATTATATTTCCCATATATTGATCATAATAGCCTAACTTAAAGCTTCTTTCACCCTTAAGGGTAGGCTTTATATCCTTCAGTTGATGACTTTCTCATTTAGCTATGCAATAAGAGACTAAATCTGATGGAATGAACCCGTTAAAAGGACGTGCATTTTTATTTGCCTAAATAAGCCAAGTGCCTCACAAGTCAGTCATTCAAAAGACTCCCAGAAGGCCTACAGTGTCCTCCATATGTCCAAAGCATTGTACATGTCTTTATTCTATACATGTGCTGACCGTGAACCATCAAGAGGAGAACACCGTAACCAGCTCAACACATAAACCTCACCCATCATCTTTAATAGTTAAGTGAGGCATGTCAAATAAAACCACAGGTTAAATAGAGGTTGGACATATGTAACTAAACTTTATGAAATAGGCAGTGTCAGTCAAGCAACACTGAGAGATCAAGGATCAACCCTGACAATTACAGAGGGCCTTCGGGTGATCTATTGCAGCCCTCAGCAGCCATGTTGGACATCCTCGGCTCCTGACAACAATGGCTGAGCATAGCTGACGGAATTTGCCAACAATTCAGCCACCTCACAGTAAACATGTCTTAATTTGTTAGATAGTTTGGAAAGGATTGTTTTTGTTAAGCAGCTTGTAGCTGGAATTAGCAGGTAGCTGTAGGTCATGTGTTTAGATCCAGGGTCTGAGGAAACGAACAACCCAAGAATTTCCGTCACTAATTGAAGATTCTCGGTTAAATCCTTTTATTGTAGGTGAGGTCAGACATGCGATTACAGACTGCTAGAGTTAAAATATTATAGTGCACTGCAGAAGGCTTGAAGCTACAACATCTGTGCTGTTTTCATTCCACCTTTGCAAGTAAAAAGTGTCTAACGCATTTGGAGCCTACGAGTTCTGTCAGTGTGCACTGTTTCTTACACTACGGTAGAAGTATGTTGGCCATGTTAGTAAAAAGGGTCAATTTTTCAATTGACTTTAACCAAATTGTGGCTCCAAGCAGATTTGACTGCTGCTGTGGTAAGCAGGGAGCTAGTTGCCGATCTTGTCTTTAAATGTACAGTATACTGTATGTCTACTGATTAAAAGACTTACTTCAGTCTGTATATGTTTGTAAATGGAGCATAAAATCTATACGATCATAGCAGTGTCAAAGGACACTCTACGCAGGATTACTTCTATAAGAGCTGGCACAAATAGTAACAGTCACAGCTCATGCAAGCACGCGATCACTTCATTTTCATTTTCAACAGTTGTGATCCAATATTTTCCTATTTTTTGTCATCCAGGTTTCTCCCACGCACACAGGTTTTGGGTGTTGGTGAGATTTTCTGTTCAGAATCGTTGCTGATACGGGCCTGTGAGTTCCATTAACATTGCATGCCATATTATGTTGAACACATATAGTTGACTTGCCTTCATTTTTCAGCTTTTCCCACAGATTTGCATGATCCTTTATATGTTAGAATTAAACTAAATTATGATCTCTATAATATAGCTGTTTGTCTCAATTCTTCAAAACCTGACAAGTTAATACATTTCATTTAACAGTAACAAGACAGTCTTAAGTTGAATTGCACGAGTGGAAAAAAAACAAAAAACAATCTTACACATAAAAAGAAATGACGCTGAGATGCTGATTTGCATTGAAGTAAAATCTTAGTCAGAATTTGTTGGCGCAAAGCGTAAAAGATCTGAATGTTGAGAATAACTAGTTGAGTTTCAGGTTTCATTTTTACAGCTTTCATCATGCCGGGATTTCTCACATGTTCTAGCAACTGAATTCTGAGAGGAGTGACTGAAAATACCCCAAACCCGGCCTGTGATGCCAATTTTGTTCACTCTGACAAAACGTAACCTATGATCTTTCACATTTTCAGCGAATAGATTTCCATGTAATAATTTTTAGATTATGTATCTGTTTAAGACTTTTAAATTTGATCTTTATTTGGGGCCTGATTATAAAGTATAAACAAATTCTGATGATGATGATGTTTCTTCATATTTGAAATGCTGATGGTCACTCTTTAAGCTTTGCACAGGTAAATGAGTCATCAAAAAAACTCCATAACAGATCCACAGTAAATATAAAAATGCATAGCTTGGATGGAGGGAGATTATTGTATGACGTTGTTTGTCTGGGTTCGAGTCTCACTCTTTGTGCATGATAAACATATAGAAAAAAAATACATGGAATGGGGCAAAAAATAACAAACTTGTTTTTACAGCTTTTGAATATGTAATGTGGGCCTATAGCACAGTTCTAAAAATAACACTTTACATATAGGCTGTGGGTAAGAGACACGGAGTCAACAACTGAAGAGGGAGGAGAAAACAGTAGTTTGCCTTTAAGGTTTAAGTTCAGTTCATGTACATCGCTCTCACTCATTGATGTTTGAAAGAAGCGTTCATGGAAGAGAGATCTGTCTATGGTACAAAGTCAGCTGGAGTTTCTCAATATAATGACAATCCAATGTTTATTCTCTTACTGCATCTTGTTGGTCTCTGAGGGTGAACCATGCAGGTCCACTGGAGCACATCACAGGCTTTTTGGGCAGAGATTTGGCAAAGCCACAGTGATGTCCTCGCTCCAGGTGAAGGTTAACCCTTCGCTGCCGAGGAATAAGCAGCTTTCGCAGCACCTTCCTTCTTAAAGAATCCACCTTAGAAAAGAATGTATCTAATATACTGATCATACATCAATTTAGTCAATATATGTGAACACAAACAAATCTCTTCCAACGCTTGGAACCCAAGTATCAAAGCATCAATCTGCAATGTCATCAAGATACAAATACTTCAGCTTCCTGACTGACAGAGAATTGGAAAATCTTAGTTGGAGCTTTTACTCCCAAATGAGTTTTATTTCATTTTAGCAGAAAGTCCATATGCTCCTAAAATCACCATGAATACTGTTTCTGTACCTAGAAATTGTCCTTTTACCCTTTTCCTTATAGCTCAAGGGAGACTATGATACCAATCCCTTGTCAGTATCAACAGGGACAACTTCCTCCCGCTGTCTTCTTCTCAGCTTTCAGGCTGTAAGTCTTTCTTCCTGCCTTTCCGCCAATAAGAAACACCACAGTCTGAAAAATAGAAGAGAAGAGAAACTTGGATATTATTCAGTGTCCCTCGCCACATGTTTTCCTGTCACATTATGGATCTGGACCACCTCTCTCTCCCCTCATAGTATGAGCTTTGGGAGTCGAGAGCAACTCAACTTAGTACGACTTTACTCCCAGATTTCACCTTTTTGAGGAGTCAAATGCAAAGTAGTTGTAGCTGTACAACTGCATTGGTGGAATATATAAGATTGTGACTAAACCGCAGAGACTTGGACCACCGTAACAGCATGTTAAACCACTTAATATCTGGCTTATTTCCAAACCACATAGACTTCCTGAAACAGTGAGGCATTTGTTTTATCACATACAGAACTTTTTATCTGCAAGCAAAGTATATTTTGGGCCACTCCAAATACACGCAGGATGAAGTACAGAATAAAGGCTATTTTGAAAGATACTCTGTATCTTTCTGTATCTTACGCTCAATGCAGACTAATTTGTGGATTTAAGCATTTTATAACATTGGCACGTCTCACCTTTTGCATTCACATGCTTCTTAGTTGAGAATCTACACAGATCACTTATATAAAATACAGAGCTGCTGAGAAAAATTGTTAAGGTTCACTGGGTTAATAATGGAGAAGCAACAGGTTTGCACTGTGGTGCGCGTTAAGTGTAGGGCCACCCGTAAATTAAACCATCCAAGCAACAAATAACTCATCAGCTATTGTCTTCTGACTAGCTGAGAGGAAAGACAGTGATGTCTTGCGGGTCATCACATCGCCATCTGCCACTGAAATGTGTCACGTGTTGGCTGCTGTAGTGATGACAGTTTTTGCTACTGCAGCATGCTGCTAACAGACTCTGTGATTGTGACGCACACTGCCATTTGATATTTGGAGATGAACCGTGAAACAGAGAGTATAAAAGATAGAAATTGAAGCTTTAAATGTTGACTGCCTTATTAAATCCTTCTTGCAGGGGACTAATGGCTTGGATTAAAGCCCACGTGAGACATGTAACAGCACTGTTCATGATGATTGCTGTCACGTGTTCAATCTCAACACGTTAGGGCTTCTCTAACAGGGAACACTGAGTGTGGTGACATCCTGACATTGAGGTAATACCATCTTGTGCGTGACCAGGGTCACATTATTGTAACAGATGCCTACATTACCTAAACATTCTGTGTCCGTTGTGCTAAGGTAAGGTTTAGTCATGTCAATTTAAGATTTTTTAACCCTTACATACTGTTCATATTCTACACCTTCACAGTATGGTGAGAAGAAGAATCCCCTCATAACAAGTGTCTTATACCAAATTATTACACAGATCTATTTAGAATGTATAAATAGCCTACGTGACATTAATAAATGGGTGATTAATCCTTAATTAATGTTTCAGAGAGCAGGGAGAGTGTATCGTTTAGGTTTTATACCACTCGTTTATAGAGAAAAAACATCTGTCACACAATTTCATGTTCTATTTTTCCTAACACAAAAAAACATAACAGGCATAATGATTTAAATATATTTTATTGAAAATGAAATTGGCAAGAACAATCTGGAACTGTGGGGTTTATTATCTTACCATGTATAACCATTACAACACGGTCCTCACTGCTATGTCATGAAAAATACCCCTCATAACTATTATCTAATTATAACTATTAACATGAAGTCTTCATCAGACCAGATGTACATCGCTCATGGAGTGGAGCAACTTCACATCTGTTTAAGTCTACACAAACACAAAATGTACCCCAGATGCTTTCGTCCCACTCAACAAGTAGTGCTGCACACTGTACGGAAGAGGTTACCAATGAAAACGAGGCGTGATACATTTCTTTCCAAGTCGTCCTCCAGTGCACTATTCTACAACTAAATATCCTTTCAAGCTACAACTGCATGAATGAAAAAGCGTGCAACAGTTTTACAGTGCTTTGCTGGAACTACAAATAAAAATGCCATTTTGGTATTTTCTATTGCTTGTGCTATTATGAAAGAAGTGTGTGTGTGTGTGTGTGTGTGTGTGTGTGTGTGTGTGTGTGTGTGTGTGTGTGTGTGTGTGTGTGTGTGTGTTCAAATGTCAGTGATTAGCATTTTCTCTGTGTGCATATTGATATCACTTCCCGAAGCCACCAAAATGGGTCCAAATGGCGTGGCAAAGGTTCCAGCTTTGACTGAGAGTAAAAGGGGACACTTACACAACATCCTCCATAGTAAGGCTGAGCAACAACAAATTATGGTTATGCACCGTCCTAACTGTCAACTAAATTCAAATCTAATGGCTTCAGTGTCTTGGCCACTTGCTGATCTAAAATGTATATGAAATACACATGTTGACCCATACTGTCCTGTCTGGGCAGTTTAGACTAGCTAATGGTTTTTCTTTGCTTTAAATTGTTCTTTACACAGCCTGTGCCGTTTGTGTGCTAGTCTGTGTTATTATTGTACAGTCAAATTAGACAGAACATGATTTTTATTCTAACTTTTTAGTTACAGGCTGTAGTGTCACTGGAGGGTATTATATGTTTCGTTTGTTATACTCACAGTCCTGCTGCCCTTCTGTGCTGGTAAAGCACTCGCTGAAGAGGCAGTGCATGGTGTGGCAGAAGTTGTCCAGGAGGGATTTTGGGGAAGCATATCGCCAGCTGGACTCTGGCACGTTGTCAGGCTCTTCTGTTAACTGATCCCAAGTGTCCTGGATAGTCTCTGGAAGCTCCTGCTGGAACAGCTGGACACACATGGAAACAGACACCAACAGAACTTGTGACTCCTTTAGCTTTACGCTGTGTTCAAAATCGCATACTAACGTACGGCCTATTACATACTCAGTATGTACTGCATACTGCCTACTAAATGAACATTACTAGCAGAGTGTTCACACTGAAGTATACTCAAGCAAGAGTATCACAGCATTACTGGTCCAACCTAAGAGATGCAAAGCATTTTGGGGTTGAGTATGTCCAGAAAGCTCAGAAATTCTTGCTAATCTAGTACACATCCAGGCATTTCTCACGTACACAAACTCCACATACTATGCAGCTGGAACGCACTACATACACAATTTGACATCATACTTATTTGAATAGTGCGTTAGTATGCGATTCCGAACACGGCCACAGTCTGCCCCCGCCCCCCTTCGCCAACACAGGCCAGTCCCTGTCCGATAATCACAGTGAGCACAGTGAGTATCATTCAAGGTCATTCATAGAACTCCACTGTTCTCTCTTATCTTGAAATGATCCCAGTTCCTTAATTGGTAAATGTTTGAAGCTTCAAATAATTGGACTTAAAAAGGAAACTCTTAAATAGTAACATTCAGAGCCATTTAGTGTCATTAATCTTATCACTTACAGAGATAAAATACTTTATGAATGTGGCCCCGGTATTCTTAGGTAAAGTCAGACCATTACAGCTATCCAGCTGGGATAGTAAAAACTCGGGGTAACCAGCAGGGACCTAGTAACTGTCAAGTCCTTATAATACCAAAAGATACAAGGAGTTCAAGTGACAGACCTCACTGAGGTATACTTCTCAACTTTGCATGTGTATTTAACCTAAAAATGATGAGAGAGGATACACATTTTACTCACTGCCTGCTTCAACACAAGGCCGCAGGGCATTGTGTGGAAAATGCCTAATAGGACAACTGTATGTAAATGCATGTAAATTGTAAACTGGTCTAGAAAGTGTTTATCGCTGCTACTGCTGGTTCAACATGGTTTAACACAGAGGTCAAAGAGAACTCATATTCAAACTGGACTGCAATGTTTGATTTTTGATAAAATACCAGCACAGATGAGTCACCATTAAAGAAAAACAAAATTTAGCAGACTGCCCAAGTACTCAGTTACCCTGCAAAATATCCCTCCTACACACTTCACTGAATGATCAATGAATGTACTGAATTCACCTTCACTGAACTCTTGTTGGGTCGTAAATAGAAGTCGCATTTCATTTTCTAACAATAAGGTCATTCATTCCTAATATTGATAAATAGGATCAATGTGACATTTGTCTCCTGCCAAATATCCTCTGACCCTCACAATCTGAGCTAAACGGATTCATTTGAAGATACGTGAACCCTTGCTTACCTCAGCGGGATGCGCCTGAACAAAGACTCCCTCTACATCCCTGAAGCGTCTTTCCAACTCAGTGGTGTATGGACGTGAAGGATGTCTCTCTGGCATAACTCGGATGATCTGAAATTTCAATTTGCAAGATTGAAACAAGACGCTCTTAAACTTAAAGACATCAAACAACAAGCTCAACTATCTTCTCCATTCAGAACCTTTGACTCATATATAGACTAACTAAAAAACTTGGATCAACGAATTTATGAATAATTTATATTTTCACTATAAGGAATTGTTCTTAATAAACATTGGACAGTAAAAGTTTGTGCAGCCTGCAAATCCTACAAAATCCTTAACACAAATACAATGTACATAATACAAAAATAAGTTTAAAAAAACTATAAACTAACAGTTTATTTATGAGCAACTTGAACTATTTATGGTATGAAATGAACTGGAAACTTATTCAATGTCACTGACATAAACAACATTAATGAAAGTGACTACTAGTGGTAGTTTTTCTCAATGCCCACACTTGTAGTGTTTGCAAGTAGTCGAGTGTCTACTAGTCTGTAATTGTCAACAGCATCCCTGTGCCTGTTTTGATTGATTTTGATTGTAAGCATGTGAAGAAACAGTCTTTCATTTTGGTATTAGGGCGTGTGTGGGAAGAAATCTGAGGCTCAGAAGTGGGAGCCGCTACCACCCATGCTAGCTTCGTAGGACCTGTTTCCCCCCAGGCAGGGAAACAGCCAGGCCCTCAGGAGGGACACAGAGGCCCTGTTTACAACTGGCATTAATATCTTGGGTGATCCGATCACAAGTGGACAGAATATGGTGGAATACGTCTCCACATGCATCTCGAGTGACCACTTGTGATCAGATCTCACTTCCCCCGCTCTATATGCACATACATCATTTCCATTTGCGAAGACCAAACACGATGTTTTTAACCTGAATTTGAGGATTTTATTGTTTATTAGACCACAAATGAGACAAATTAGGTTGTAAAAACGCCACCGGAGCCGAGTGTTTCTGGGGTCCGGGCCTCACTGATTACTGTACAAAAACACAACTTTATAACTTTATTCCCTTATTTTGGTAAAACTGGATCATATTTTTCGTCTTCGGTGCATTCACAGCTGTCTACTTGTGATCGGATCACCGAAGCTGCATGTTAGTGCCAGGTGTAAACAGGGCCAGAGGAACATCCTAAAGTCAAATCTGGAACATGCAGGCCCACGCCCAGTAGGTGAAAGGTAGCCACTGAGGTCTTGTCTCTCATGCAGATAGATGGCTCCTCAGTCAAGCTCAGCTTCTTTTCCAAATTTTCAGATACAGAACATATAAGTGGGAACAATAAATAACCTTCATTTATTGTACTTTTTTTCCATTCAAGCTGAATCCAACTTTCTTGTTGATCATTGGTGGTTGGAAAACCAGCTTCAACCAGCTGTACTGTTGTGACGCAGTTGACTGTGATGAACTGAGCAACTCACTTAGCTCTGATTACCACTCAGTATTAGATTCAGTGTGCATCAAGTGTGGTTTACGCCAGTTTTGCCAGTTTTTCTAAGTGGTACACACTTGTTTACATGTGAGCGCACTCTTACTGTAAGCGTTGGGTGTTGGGACCGAGCAGAAGAGAGAGAGAACCCAACAGAAAGAGAGTAGGTGAGAGACCAATACCAAACACAGTTTAACTTAACTCTAATGGCAGTTATCTGCAGTCAGTGACTACTTAGTCCTGAGGATTACATGGGCTCAAGCCCCAGATGGGCCCTGAGATGTTAGACACATTTTTCCTCTCTCATGTAGATACAAGTGAATAGAAATGAGTGGGGCACATTTTTACTTCCTCAAACCATAAAACAAAAGCAGTTGAATGAGTGACGTATTTCCGCTGGCTGAGATACAATGAAAGCATGTGAGACACTGAATATATTTAATGAAAGAAACAGAGTTAATACTACTTTAGCTGTAGCTTTGATGCACTAACAGAGTCACTGCATACTGAGTCATTTTCCCACAGCCAACTGTAGGCTTTGTGGCGTCTCTTGGACTGGTGTGTCATGCATTTGTCTACATCTATTTATTCAACTTTTGACTACTAAAAGTGCAGTGACTGCAACTTACACTGAAGCCCACTCACTCTTCGGCTGTTAGCATTTTATAACCCTCAGTCAACTTAAATGACCTTTTTATAGCTTTGTAGATGTAAAAAAAACCAAAAAAAAAACAGAGAGATCTGCCAGTGACAACACATGCTTTGTGTTACACACAATATAAAATGAATAACTTTAGTGAGATAACCCGCTAGGACAAAATGTCAGTATGTCACCTTTTGTGAAGAAGCTCCATTTTCCCCATCCATTTATGCTTTTAAAACTGAAGCCTTGATGACTACTCTGATTGGTTGGCGATATGCAAAGATGTTTGTTTGTTTGTCTTTTTTAATATGTGGAATTATAGCCAAGGATATTTTAATGTGGATTTAATATGGACAGGTAGTTGGTGTTCTTAAGTGGTTACTTACAATGTAATTTCCTATCCTGAAAATTGAAATTGAAGACTAATAAAATGGAGAGTGGACACAACAGACAAGATATTATAGAAATTTAAACAGGTGGTGTACTCACTTCGACAGTTTAGAGCTGTTCAGGCAGTCGGAGAGAAGGAA
Organism: Maccullochella peelii; assembly: GCA_002120245.1. Lineage (NCBI taxonomy): Eukaryota > Metazoa > Chordata > Actinopteri > Centrarchiformes > Percichthyidae > Maccullochella > Maccullochella peelii. The sequence continues at coordinate 27,897 of LKNJ01000734.1, forward strand.
AAGGGGCCCATAACTAGTTTTAACAAATTACACAAACTGTTGTGGCAAATAAGATTGTTTTTGGACAAAATCTGACAAATTGCATCTTTCATGCAGACTATATTCCAACCTTTTTTAACACGCCTTGGTTGACCTGGAACCACAACCTCTGGAGGACCAGCTCATCCAACCCCTCCACCTGTAACCTCTGATGGGGAGAGGAGAGGAGAGAAATGTTATCAATAGGTTCATCAGATCATGTGAAACTGTGACATGAAGAAGAATGTTAAAGAACAAAGTCAGCTTGTACACTACAGTACATGACCACACACACCACACACATATAAACATATATATATATATATATATATATATATATATATGTATATATATATAAACAAAGAGGAGGGGGAACATGTAAACTATGGTTATGCAGGTTCTGGTGTTGCTGGAGTTGTGGTGGCATACACATCACAAGGCACATAGCAAGCATCTGAGGAATCTCCTCCACCATGTCCTCTGACAGGAAAAGGGAAAGAGTCAATAAATCAAGAGACAGCATCATGATTTGTACCATTCTGCGGATGTTTGTCAGTTTAAAGACTTCGTTATGATGAACCTTGATGGTGTAGTTGATGGGGAAGTTGTGCCTCTGTAACGCAAAGAAAAAGAGAGAGAGAAAAAAATTACTGTGTGAATTTCATACATCAGAAATCTGTAACACTTGTTTGTGTGTTTGAGAAACTGGTTGTGACATTTGCTATCAAAACGTATACATCTAAACAACTTCTTTCAAAATCACACACAAATCCAAACTGTTCAATAACAAACAAGGCAGCCATAGATATGTCATGTTCTATTGACGATCAAGTCCCAGTCTGGGCCAATCAGATACGTTCTGTCAAAATTGGATTAGTAGTAGTTGTTTTGGTTGTTAATTTGTGTCATGCACATACGAGTTCCACATGGATTTATAAGACACCAAAGATACTGCTGCAGTGAAACAACATTTATCAGTAAACAACATCACCTCTTGCATTTAACAGTACATGCAAACAAAGACGTCTGTCTTGTCTCTCACGCTCTACAGATAAGATCTGTCACAAATGAATAAGGCCAATCATAGTGCATTTTAAAAATGCCATTATATGACAATCTAATCAGCAGCATCCACAATATTGTGCATGATGGATAAAGGGACAGCACTGATCCAAATAGTCTATGCCCTGATTTTATTGTTTGGGACAATTATCAACACAGAATGACAATTTAAAGGGCCACAACTCTACTACTCAGCCTGTGAAAACAGTTCTATAATGTCTTCTGCATCTCTAGTGGAGCTTTGTCAAGTCCGAGAAAATAACCGGAGGGATATCGTAGTGATTTATCAGGGTCATGTCATCTTGGGCTTGGACAGTACAAATGTATAACAGAAACCAGGTGGCGTAGAGTTTTAAAGACGTGGGTGTTAACCAGACAGGGAGGGTCTAACGAAAAATGAATTATGGAAATTGTAGGAATAAGTGTTTATGGAGCCTGTCCCAAATTAGGCTTTAAAAGTCAGGATATCTCAGAAACCATTATTTTCCAAATTGGTCTCTTGCCCCGACTATATGGAAGTGCAATACAAAATTGATGGCGTGCCCCTTTAAATTTTATTGGTACAGAAAACAATGTTTCACTTTTTGTGGAAAGTCTCTTGCTGTTATCACTATTGTCATTATTTTTGTCTTCTATTATTGTCTAGTTGGCTGGGGTCAGCTGAAAGCCATTCTGGGAATGGTGGGAAATCACTAACTTCAGCAGAAGTGGACAAAGCTTCTAAAAACGACCCCTAGAATACGCCAAACGTCATACACAAATGATGATATTTAGAAGGTGTTTATTTGAGGGTGAAATTTTCCTTTAAAAGAACCCTAATGTTTGTCTTTGAGGGTCAGGATTGTACTGCTCATTCACTTTCACTGCTCGGACCTCCCCAGCTGGTCCAGACGTTAGGACCACTGACCTTCCACCCGCAAGGCAACTGTACGCGTGCTTCCACATTCACTGAGACACGCTTGCAAACATGCCATCATTCTCTCACCATGTACCGTCGCCTGTGGCTGAGGCTGTCGTTGAGCGTCTTCAAGGGCGTGCACATGCTGGCTGGTGTCGGGGCCATCTGAACGGGCACTAGCAGAAACAGGCCTACAGAAACAGGGATGACAGAGCATGAGATTAACTGCACAGTCTTTTTTTTTTTTACTATAAATTGTGTGTACAGTCAAGGTCTGTCTTTTTTTTTTACAGTGGCTAATATACATAGAGAGAGGACTTGCTTGACTGTAAATATGGTCTGACCCAGTGAGTCAGAAGTTTTTTCTTTTACCGTCTGTTAAAATGTCAGGTCCAGTGGCATTGAGTCAACCAGCAAATCAATCCACCAAGCAATTATTTTGACAGTTGCATGTATTGCATGTAGCTGTATTAATCATACAAATGTTTGAGTCAAATCTAACAAAGACAAAAAGTGACATATTTCAGTACTTCAATCAGGTGTCTCCCTGTACTTATACATGCTTTCTTCTTATTCATACAAATCCTGCACTGTCAACTCAGTCAGCTGTCTTTGGTTGCTCCCACTATTCTCCTCAACTTATCTGATTTCACCCTGACCTTGGTTAACCATTCATCTTGTTGCTGTCAGTATTTAGACGCTTTCTTTTCTGGGATGCTTTTAGTTGTTATTTCAGTTTTTCACATATGCTCCCCATCTGCACCGCTCCACCTCAAATTCAGCTTAAGAGACTCCTCGCTACTTAAAATTCCTCCTCCCTACTGCTCTCACCATGGGAGCTCCTAATGGTTAAAATGCTTTAAGAGTACTTTCCCAGTATTGAATCTTAATCTTAGAGAAGAAAACATCAGCCTGGGAATTTCTTTTATAAATGTTGCTTCTCCACAAGGACCAAGGCTTAGCAATAGGAAGCTACTTTATGTACACCGTACTGGATCAGTCAAATCAAGAAATTAAAAAATGAAATAATAATGTGTAATTTTCTGGTAGATACTGTAATATTGTGAGGAAAAAGTAAGCGGGTTGAGCAGTTGCCAAACTCACTTTATTTATCCTGAAGCTTTACTTTTTTTCATAAATGTACTGTTCTCTCACTGTCTCTCATTTCCCGTCTCACTCGCAGACATATTACACACCGAAAGAGGCACTCAGCACTGAGCGAGACATTTACAATTTGACTCAGGATCTTTTCCAACAACATGCTGGTTGAAAAAAAACTCCCCTGAGAAGGAGAAACATGATCACCCCCTTAAAGAAAAGTTCACTTAGTGCTGTGGGAATACTTAAGACATTGTAAAATGGATAAACTAACCTCACAGTCACCTCCACAGCATTCTCACCATGCTCTACTATTCAGGTACTATTCTACTATTCCTTTTTTTATCCTGATGCAAATACTTAATAACATTTGACAAATCATTTTTTTTCATAAACATATTCAAGTTCATTCTATTCTCTTTTTCTGCTGTTCAACACTGATTTTTCAAAAGACGTGTTGCGCACGCAGCTTGTCATGCCACAGTAGAAATACCACATTTTTCATGGTACATTTCTTCTAGGAACTTGCACTGTTTTGCACTGTTGCTCCACTACAAGATGAATTACTTAGAAACCTTAAGTAGAGCTAAAGTAGAGGGACTTACCCTGAACTATACCTGTACTGTAGCTATCACTCTATCCAACCTGTTGCACCATAGATACACAAAATCTGCAAGACTCAGGTCCGATTTCTCTGACCTCTATATATCCATTCAACCAAAAGATTGCAACATAGTCACATTCAACAGCGCAACAACAGCCCATTCAAGCTAATTCTAAACAAAGCAGACGCTTCTGCCAGCTACAGATGAAACAGATTTTAACATAGAAAATTGGAGGCTAATTATGCAACAAAAAAAGGCAACCATGTGTCCTCTTGCATGTACATGTGTCTGAAAACAGAATGATCCCTCATACAGGTCAACATGCCACTGCCCCTCTGAAAAGGAAGTATCTTTTCTCACAGGTACTGTAGGAGAGTGAAAGACAAAATTAGTTGGCAAATGATCTTAGTAGTTAGTGTAGTTAGCGTTAAACTGAACCGTTTTCATATTATGAGCTTGTACAGACTGTCCATCATGCTGGCTGTCAAAGAACCTGTGCACTATTCAGGTAAAAGATCCAGGGAGAGTTTGAATGCTACATAAAATGTGTTTCTGTATCTCAACCTGCATGTCAGCACATGTTTGTACACATGCAAATGCCTGAGACGGTGTGCCTGTTTGTGTGTGTGTATTTGTGCGTATCTGTGTGTGAGACTACATGGATTCATTTGTACTGTAAAACCCAAGATTATTTTTATTGTTTGTTAGCGTTCTTGTAAATTGAGTGTCAGCTTTTCATAGCGTGTTTTAGTCTGTTGGATCAGATTGCGCCACAAACACACAGCCAGGGGAGCTTCATTGGCCAAACAGGTTTTTCCTAGTGTAGTAGAAACCCAACATTTATTATACAACACTATGTAACCAGTGAGTGGTAGCCTGCAGCAAATAACCTCGATTAACTGTAATCATTACCAGCGAGCTTACCTTATGCAGTGCTGTTTTGACACCACAATAACTTTTACACATGGGGAGGACTGTCAGCAAAGGTCAGGGGGCTGCATTGGTGGGGGCATGTTGTTTAAGGTACTGATGGGACCATGAAATATGATGGAGTAACAGATCAATGCGTTTAATGACTTATCAGACACCAAATTACTGCACAATGGTTTGTAATACTCACAGACAGGATTTACGCAGTACTTAAGCATGCTAACATGCTCACAATGAAAATGCTGACATTTGCTATTTAGGACTGTTGAAAAGTTAAGGGAATGTTTGTACCAAATTTCATGGCAATCCCTCCAGTGGATGCTGAGATATTTCAGTTTGGACCAAAGTGGTGGACCAACCACTGATAGACATCGCCATCCTTAGAGCCATGCCGCTAGCATTGCTAAAATCGTATTGAAACAATGACATATACTATAAGATGATAGAAATACAAATTTTCCCATATTATTTATTCCACAGCCATCACTTTAATATCACTATCGCTACATACGCCACAGAAGATGACTTATATCACCATATCACCCACCCCAAATCCAGATAGAGACCCTAAAAGTAGTTTCAAGATAACAAACAGTTTCTCTAGAGAAGCACCATTCAACATGGTTTCTCTACTGGCTGGCAGTACTGCAAGAACTATGTTGTGATAGAAACAATTAAAGCTGAGAAACTGACAGTAAAGGCTTTCTGGACCGGAACAAAGCTAATCCTCTCATCATTCCAAGCTGCCACCATGTAGCAATATGACTTGTGCGCTACCACCATCAGAGTGTGTGCCTGCAGTTGTGTAAAATCTCCTCTCGCTTCTGGCAAAATACTGAGATGAAGCTAAAGACTTGAACTTGAAAGAATCCAAATCTATGGGTGACACGAAGTTATTCTCAAACAAGCAAAAGGAGAAAATGCAAACCCGAAAGGCCCCAGTCGGATCTGGTCTGGTTTGAACCCAGGACCTTCTTGCTGTGAGGCAACTGTAAGTTGTCAAAATAAGACAAAGAAAGTGTACTCCATCGGGTTCATTGGTCATATTGCACCTAATTTTGAGAAATTCTAACTTGTATTAGATGTAAGATTGAACCTGCTTCTTTATACCACCAATTTTGGGCCTGTCCTTTAGTGGCAAAACTCTGGGACAGGATATTTAAATGCCTCTCTCAGGAATACACCACACGAATATTCAGCCCTCTCCATGCATCATGCTATTTGGAGTTTTACCAGTAGACTTGCCTCTGTCTGGACTTCAACGTGGGGTCATTGCAAGAAGGGTCATTCTTCTAAATTGGAAATTGCCTGATGCCATTCAGACACTGGGTTAGAGATCTGCTGATGTCTTTGGGTTTAGAGAAGATCACATACTCACTTAAAGGTGGGGTAGGCAGTATTTTTTTGTCATCATTGAGCAAAAATTCCATAATAACCGTTCAGCATATTGTAATTCAAGTGGTCTGAGAGCAAACCTCTACTTCTGTCCCTCTCTTGGCTCTGTTTTCAGGCTTCAGAAAATCTATCCCGTGACGGGAGACTTTGACCAATCATTGGTTATTTCAGAGAGACAGTGCGTTCATATTGGCAGAGCTACAAATGCAAATGCACGTCCCTCCAGATGGTGAAAGCCTGATTCAGTGGCGGAAAATCCTGCTGAAAACCCTGCAACTTGTAATACCTCCTTTGCCTGCAGCGGCGTATAGCACAAAACAACATGTCCCGCCTCCACACGGAGCTTCGGGCTCATTATGTTCGATGCCATGGCGCTCGTATCGACGTGGCAAAGAGGCATGATGAACAACAGTGGGGAATAACTTCTGAGGGGGGACAGTGGTGTGTGTGTGGTGTGCTAGCCTCTCATCCCACTGCTGGACGGCGTTGCAGCTGCCTCTGAAGCCTGGGGCGCTCTGCTCTGCAGCCGCGAAGCGCTGGAGGGGCGTTTTTGAGAAGACGAGAGTGACCGCGGTCTCGGTGAGGCGCACGGCGTGCAGAGTGAGCCCTACGAGGGATAAGGTTTCGCAGGGTAACCGACTCCTGCGGCTGCCAGTCGAAATTGTGGGTTTAGTGGGAGGGGCTTAGTGGAGTGATACGAGGCAGCAGAGAGAGAGACGGAAGGTTTTGCATAGGTTGCACAGATTTTGCCTACCCCAGCTTTAAGGGTAGATCCAACATTTTCTCTAAGATCTGAGACCCCTATAAAGCTTATCTTGAGCAGACTGATTTTTAACCAATTCTTTTCCATGGTTTTAATGTAAAATACCTGTTTCTGTTTTGTTTTTCCCCCTCTCCCTCTCTTTTTAATTTACTATTATCATCATTAGTACTATTATCATTTCATTATGTAATCTGGTTAGCCATGTATTGTCTATTTGTGTGCCCTTTGCATAAACAGATGTACTTTACCATACTTTTAGCATGTCTCTCTGCATCTCTCTGACTGTATGTGTTTGTGTGCCTGTATAAATGACTGGCTATAGAGTGACCTGAATTGTTCTTGTTCGGTTCTTGTTCTTAACTACAAAACCAATAAAAGAGAGTTTAAGAAAAAAAGACAAATAAAGTACCAAAACCTTGATTACTGACTCAGTTGGATATTTTAATTATCATAGGCTATTGTACTCCAGCTAAATGTGGATGCCACATGCCACAGCAGCTTCAGCTTGAAAGCCACATTCTTTTCTTTTTTCATTCTTCACTCTCCTGACAGTCCACACTGTACATTACCACCACAAAGCATTCCTGAGTAACAGGATGAACTTCGAGGCTACACTGACACTAGCACTTCACACACTTGATGACATTTGTGCCTGTATCATGAAGAGCTGTCAGTTATTGGTTTCTCTCTGCTACAATGCATCTGTCCTCATTGTCTTTACAGAAGACCATGCTTCACCCCGAGCTTAATATCTGAAAAACTAAGACAGGTATTGTGTTTTGAAGAAGAGTAGCTGAACATGGTCATGCATGTAGGTTTAAAACGTTTTCTGACCATCCACACAGCCATCGGTTTTCTTCTCATTTTGATAAGGTACAAAATCTATTTGCAAGGATTGAAAGGAGATAATCTGTCACATTTAACAGCATGTCATAATTTATTTTTACTAACTCAGCCTACATATGCTTTACAGTAACAGTTTTACAAAGGTGCATGGAATATTACCGCAGGGACATCTGAAGCAAATATATACCAGATGTCCGACTGCATTTGTAGTAGACTGACTGTTGTCTTGAAATTTGAAATCAATCATCGGTGAAGAAGAGTTTGAATTACACTGTATCTGCATTTTCCCCTGGCTGTAATGCTCTGATCCTAAGATTCTGGGGAATTTGGAAATATGTGGTAAATCTTCAGTACATTTGAAAAATGTCTAAGAAAACTGATTTTACTTGTCCAAAGTATTTGAAAAAAAACCCTATATCTTATAAAAAATGTTTTATACTGTTACAGTTTTAAGTATAGCACTGAAAGTTAAGTTATTGTAGCTAGAAATATTTAATGAGTATCCTGTAATGCTGTAATCCTGTAAGGATCCTGTAGAACCTTCATCTTTCGGATTTGGGAGTTCAACCCTGGGCAATGCGTCTCTTTGGTTTTAAAGCGATAAGATTATGAGGGCTGCATATCAATCACATGACTGTCGGGAGTGAAGAAACTTGCCCTTGGCTGCAGGTGTTGGACATTAAAACCAAAGGTAGCAAAGTTCAAAAGTGCAAAAGGATTAAAAAGGTCAATATTCTAAAGAAGAGCCAGTGGGGAATGTTTCCTTATGTTTTTAGCCCCCTGTCTCCCAGAAAATAATTTGTCAAAGTTTTATTTATTCATTCAAGTAAATGATCTAGCTAGCTGATTGCATCACATCAGTGTCAGCTAGCTGTTGAGTGTAAATTACCAACAACTGGCAGATGGTGAACAGTCTTACTTTATATTATCATTCATATAATATTACTAATTTACTACTTGAGCCTGTCACCTTAAAAGCTCTGAGTTGGGACCTCCAGGATTGGGAGTTGTAAAGGTTTCTCATCCAATGTGTGTGTGAAGCTAACGTTAGCTAAGGCAGCTGCAGAGTGGAGCTGTTAACGGTATCATTAGTGCTTGTCAGATATCATTAAGCTAGCTTTACACTGTCAGACATGACCAGCAGATCGTCATTTACCATAAATGGACACCTAGTAGAGCTGTTATCAATAAATATAACACCATATTTGAATAGCATGAAGATTCATTTTTGAACACAAAATATTGAGTATGTTTTTCATTTAACGACAGTACCACTGGGTGTAAAATGTTCGTGAATGCGACTGTAACAAGGCTTGTTGTTTTCAGGGGACAGAGGAGTAGACACAGGCTTAAAGGCAAGTGTACACATGCCGGTGGCTTTAATAACCAGATGCAAGATAGGCACAAAAAAACCGACAGCTGGCCAGACTGTGGATTGGATGTGGACAGACAAGTTTTAACTTGTCAGCGTGCTACAGTCACCAGGGAGCGACTCCAGCCTGACTGCAGGGGAGATAAATAGACATTAACACTGATTATCCAGGTACAGGGCCATAGAAACTATTGACAGCCAAGTCTGCAGATTATCCAGAGTAACCAGGACATTGCTCCTGAAAAGATTATGTTGCTGTTTCATTTTTCTAATAAAATTTTCAAATATTTGGCACCACAAAAAATTCATTCACCTTCATGTCATTGTTGTGGCAGACATCTCAAACATGGATATCTCAAAACCTGGACAAATTAACCAAAACTTGATGCAAGAAAAGATACATCTAGTGGTAAGTGAGAACAGTTATATTTTTTGTGATTTTGGTGAACTTACTTCAACAATTTGAGCAGCACACAAGTAAAAAGACACCAGAGGAGGAAAAATTATTGCAAAGCAACTTTTTAAAACATATTTTCCTTATGTTTAAAGGTTTATGTTATGTTTATAGGACTATTTATACAGTCCAGCTGCCATTCAGATTTTAGCATGGTACCCAAAGCGGTTCTGAGATGATGAGTGGCGATGTCTTGTCTGTGGCTTTGTTTCTGAAGGTTTATTTGATTTCCCTGATCATTCAGACCAAAGCACATATGGGACACAAGTGAGGTTTCTTGAAGATTAAGCTGCATGTTTTTCCAGCTTTTATGGGAGTAATGGAAAAGTAATGCAATGAGTATAGCAATAAAAACAGTTGCTAGTGAGTCATAAGGAAAGTGATTCTTACTTTTGAAGTGATCCACTTAAGTCTAAGAACAAAGTCCATCAGTAAACCTGTCTACACCCTGTAGTCCTGGGGCAAAGACTAGCCTGAGGTCATCTGTCGTCTTCACTAATCTCCTCAGCTGTCTCTGCAGTGTTTATTCTCAGACAAACAATTACAAATGACTAAAATGCTAGACTGTGGCAAACTAGCGTGGTAAAGACATTTTGATAGACAACACTGCACCTGCTTCTCTATATGTCCAAACGAAGGCTTCCAAGCAATGATACAAAAAAGAGACAAGAATCACAATTGTTTATCTGAAACAAACATTGGAATCACTGACCAAGGGGGGAATCTTCTCCTGAAATGTTGTACTGTGTGCAGCAGCAAACAGCAGACTGATGATCCACCTGAAGCTCAGCTCTAACAGTGTTTGTACGTGATGATCATCCACAGGACAAACTGATTTTAAATGAAATGCCGTGACTAATGTCTTCGCGGTGGGGTGTGCAGTGGGTGTGTTTGCATGTATGTCTGTGGTCCTTGTTTTAGAAAAAATAAGGCTTTCCCAGCTGTTTGACTACACGCGGCGATCCTCAGGTAACAGTGAAAATGTGAACACTCCTGTATTGATGAGACACGTCATGTCATCATCTTCTAATCAGATAACTAGAGTCATATGAATTTGGGATTATTAAACTAATCAAGTCTTACATGTTTAATACCCATACATGTGAATCTATAAATAAATATTACACTGAACATTGCATGGTGAAATTCTGATATTCCTAATTTCCAGGCCCTAATAATTCACAAAAACCCTCAAGGGCGCCAGCAGACGCCACACAGTGGGACCAATTCACAACCAATCACTTGACAGAAAAGGGCACCATCCAACACAGGGACTGACAACAGTGCCCCCACTGGGACACCAGCAGACAAGGAGCAGGGATTCTGCAGCATAAATGTGAGTACATGTGTATCAATTTCTAGCAATTTCTTTCATAAAATAAGATAAATTGATTTAAACCATGCAATAGCCTCAGAAAGGCTAAATAACAACAGCATAAGGCTACTGTTTCAAAATCAAAGAATACATTTATTAATCAGAGAACTCACATAAGAACGTAGTACTAGCAGAGCGCTAAATATCTTTTGAATTTATGAACGAGAAACAGCTGTTTGCTCTCTCTCTTGTTGACTGTTCCTTCATTTCTCTGTCGTTTCCCTTCTGTCAGTGGATCACTACAATGGGGGAAAATTGAATTAGGACCGAAAGTTCCATTTACAACCACGAAAAGCTACTACATGTCTGTCTGTCTGTCGATCTCCTCCGCTCCGTTTCAGTACTATGGAACAACTATCCATTGTTCTGAAACAACAGTTATGAACAGCGATTTTCACATGTATCTCAGCCAGTAATTTAGTTGTTTTTGCTATTTTTTTATAGATCCATAAAGCTTAAACACAACTGAACCCCCTTAAGACCCCTTGTGGTGCCGGGCCCAATCTCACTATGGCAGGTCTGGCATTGTACAGACTTAAGGATTAATCGAATTAATGGAGGAAATAATGGGAGATTAATCAATAATTAAAACAATCGCTAGCTGTAACCCTAATCAGATTTGTTTACACTATTTTCAGGCTGCACGCCAGAGCAGCTGCTCCTAACAGGAACCAGCTCTTCTTGTCCTGGGTGCAGAGTCACTATGCATGAATATAGGCCCACCTAAACATGAATACACTGTACAGAAGCACAAATGTTCAAGTGCTTTCAAGGCATTTAAGGACATTTTCAAGAGACTATGGAATAAAGTTGTGCTGTTACACCTAACAGTGTTTGACCACGTTTACATGCAACAATAATATCAACTGCTGCCAAACGGATTAAAGCAATGGTCTGTTTTAGCCACTGGCCAGACTGCAACAGAACATCCCCAAGATAAACCCCGTCACATATACCATAGTAAGGATCTATCCTGGGGAAATAGTGGAAACCAAAAATGTTATGTTTCACTATGTCATATTAAACCAAAACTACTATAGGTTACCTTACTATAGAGCTGTAGGGTTATAGAATACTGAGTTGACTAGTTTAAAGACGTTTGTGTGGTTATTTACAGCTTGTTGCTGTTGGTGCTAGAAGAAATGAAGTACAATGCAAAGAAATCTCTTCTTAAAATAATTTCAGTGTAACTGGTGGGATGCAAACTGTAGTCTACAGTCCTTGTTCTGTGCAGAAATACATTCAGTGACAGTCACGGTCAGTATCGACCCATCCTTGAGCTTCACTTTTGAAGCAAATCCTGCTTTGTACTGGCCCTCGTTGAGGAAGAGTTTTCCAATTGTTGTGGGCGCATTTCCATCAAAAATAAATGTAATCCACCAGGTCTTCACATCTTCAGAAGATGGGAGTACATGAAGACTTTTGTGTTGGTTCTTGCTGCCAACAACAGAACAATTTGCGTGCTTTGCTCGTATCTTTTCGTGTTTCAGTTTCGTGGCAAGATAGATTCACTAACTATTCCGTAGGCGAGGATAGTCACCTAGCTGGAGGTGGCGCTATGTTAAACAAAGCCCCATGGGACGTCACATGGAGAGATAAATCTGAGAGGATGGTCTTTTCTCATATTTTGTGGGTCTCTAGACACATCGGGGACACATATTTATGTTGACAAGCCATGAAAAAGTGCATTTTGCACAATATGTAACCTTTAAGATACACTTGTGAACCTATCCTTTAAATTCTATTTTGCTGTGGATCTAGATGTTTACTCGTTGTAAGAATGTAATGAAACAGACAAGAAAAATATGACTAATATGACACACACACAATTACATTTTTTACACTCAGACACAAAAACCAGCTCAGCACCAATAACAGTGGTAAGGGCCACTGCACACACACACAAACACACACATTTGCAGATGTCTCTTACCCAAAAGGCCTCCCAGCAGGCAGGCTGAGGTGGACAGTTGGACCATACTCTTGGGCTGAAGTCCTCGGCTCCACAGTGCTTTAAACTCAGCACAGTGTGTAAGCACACACACACACACAGGGCCAGCCACACACACACTCCTACAGCACTGGTGTCTGCAACTCTTCAGTGTGTGTGACTGTTCAGCGGGACACGCATGGGTTGTCGGGCTTCAGGTTTTGCATTGTTCCTGCAGATCCTGGTTGTTACGGCTCTTACACTTCTGTTGCTCCCTGCTGTTGACAAGTCTGAAAACAAGAGACAAAAGCCAGTCAGGAAAATAGGAAAGTCCAAGCCTGAAAAATCTTTAAAAAATGTTTCCACATATTTTGTTGTACACAAAATGCTTGAATTTTTCATTTCAAAATGCAGACATATGGATGGTATTTGAATTCATTCTCCACCTTCTCCACCTTCTCCACCTCCCATATGAGGAAATTATGGTCTGAACAGAATCCATGACAGCTCTAAAGATGAAACCAGCAGAAAGCACCATAGAGACAGAATTTCTACACAAAAACAACTGCAGTTATTGGAACTATTTTCTGAGATTATCAATTAGACTTGTATTGCTACTTGATTCACCTTGCTGCTCAGTTGTCATTTTCAACTGACAACTGGTTGTATAATCAATTAATCAGTAAACAACAACAAAATATTCATTGTGGAGGATTAGTTATCACAAGCAAGTTTCAGGATTCTGCAAGTGGAACTTTAATACTGAAAGGAATGAAAACCTGTGGCTGCCTAAAAGGTACAATGTGTAGAAAAAAGTAACAGCATCAAATATCAATGTAACAATGATCAAACAACGTAATTTTTACATTAAATATCAAATGGACAACTGAGTATGAGGATTAGGGCTGCAACTTACAATTATTTTCATTATCGATTGTATTTACTGTGGGGATGGCAATGTCTGTGGGTCAGTCAGTTGGTCAACCACATAACTCAACAACTACTGGATGGATTACCATGAAAGTTTGTACAGGCATTCATGGTGTCCAGAGAATTAAGCCTTTTATGACTTTGGTGATCCCCTGACTTTTCCTCTAGCCAACAGCAGGTTGACATTTAGTTGTTATTGAAATAGCAACTATTGAATGAATTGATGTGAAATTTGATACAGACATCCATGGTCCCAAGAGGATGACTTGTAATAACTTTGATTCCTTGACATTTTCTCTAGCACCATCACCTGGTCGCACGTCATCACTATAAGTGCAAAGATATTAAAATGTGCTTATGAGCAGAGAGTGACCACAGCACTTTCAACTCCAAACAACACAATTTGTTCTTACCCTGATTTAACGGTAGTGAAATACTTCTCAATGAATAAAATGAAACCCAACCTTTTATCACATAGTATCTCACCCTGGATTCCCTAGTTGAATATATGTGTGATAAAACACCATTTTAAAAGATTTTGATCTGACTAAGATCCAATTTGGATTAAAACTAATTATAATAATTAAAGTAAAAGTGTTGATTAGAGGTGGTGTGCATCACTGTTTGCAGTGAACCTCTAAGAGCCACGTAAGTGCAAGGATGTAGGAGACTGAGGGTGTGGAACCCGTGAAATACATTTATTTGCACTTTATTACACCCCTAAACAAATATGATCAAAGAAAATAGATTTTAAAAAACGACAATAAAGATGTGAAGAAGTTTTTAAAAATTTGGGCAAACCTTAAAATTTCATCCTGTAATTAGATGAGCTGACCTATGGACACAGAGTTGCTCATAGCAGCTCGGCTCTGCATATAAAACCTGTAACCAATATTCTATCATGTTTAACTTAATACATGGAAAACACACAGACCTGACAAACAGCGGCGAGGCTGCACTCGCTCGCCTGTGTGTCCACAGAACAGCTGGGGGGTAAGGACTTCGCTCTGCTTCACTGCATGTCTACACGGAACCACTTCACTTGTGCGTGACACAAACCAAAAACACTACATTGGGCTACATAGTTTTCCACCACCAGTTTCTAAATGTTTGTCAGTAATGACATGCACACTTATTTGTTATGTTATTGTGACTGATTTTGCTTTGCTCTGTTTATTTCAATGGAGGTGAAGACTGGTGTAAGTTGGCCAGCAGACAGTAAGAGTTTAACACAGGCCTTTCACCCAGGAGACCACTGTCCGTGTCCTGTGTGAAACCAAAAGTCAACCTTGACTTATTTTAACTTCACTTATTAACGTACTGATTTTAACCCAAACCATGATCTTTTCCTAAATCTAACCAAGTAGTTTTGGTGCCTAAACCTAACCAAACTGCGACCGCTTTACAACGTTAGCCACATGTTTATTATTGTTACCATGACGATGAAGGTCCAGTACGGTTGTATGTCGGTAGGGGGCGCTAATTTAGGAAACACTCCTGTGGGTCATATTAGAGGTTAGGAACAAACAACCTATGTGGTCGTATGAGCTGGAGGACTTGTTGTGCTAGTGAGGTGCCACTTTAGTGAGTCTGTCAACAACCTGCCTATAATTGTCTGTGTCTTTTGCTGATATCTATTGTACACCTTCACAGCACAATCCCAGCATTTCTGGAGAAACTTAAACACCGATGCCAGAAAGGCAGTTTATATCCGTAGATCAAAAATCTGTTGGTTGTCACCAGATGTCTGAGATACGGATGACTGCTAAGTTAAACAATAATACATAAATTGACCATAACTTCCTTTACAGAAGGTTATGGTACATTCACACACCCTGCCATGACTCTAATAGGAATATGACACAAAACAAAAATGACAGTTCATATTTTTGGAATTTTGTGTGTTTCACAGCACACTTGAGCAACTTTGAAGAAACACAAGTGCACCACAAACGGGTTGAAAATCACTGCTCCAGGCTTTGATTTTCTAACCAAACAGCATTATATGAGGCTTTAATCAGAAAAATACTTTTTATATACAATAGCTGAAGTTAGAAAATATCACATTTAGAAACATAGGCCTACATTCATGGTGAAAGTTGCATGCTCCCATTTCCACATCTCTGGCAGCATTAGTTAAAATGCATGCACTTCATACTTGGACCAGAAGGAACACTGTGCCTCACCTATAACCTGTGACATCACAAGACGAACCAAACTGGACCGTGCAGAAAGCTCACATCAGCATCCATGCAGATATTTACAAGAAACCCACAGAAAAAAACTTCCACCCATCCAGTCACTTCTTCCCATTAGCTGATTCTTTTCGCAGCCCAGAGGAGCGTCCAACACAGACCTATCGCTGAGCACCATCTTGGTGGCAGACGTGCCCCTAATATACACAATGTGTTTGTCTTCTCACATTCGGCGCAAATAAAATCTTGCACCTTCTGAAGAACTATGAGGTCATTATAGATGCAGCTCAGTGCAATTTCACAGCAAGCAGCAGAAAGATGACCAAGATAAAAGACAAGTTTAAACATTTCACACTGTCAGGGATGATGTGTTGGGTCGTGGTCCTTGGAGGCTGTGGTGTGTACTGGACTGCATTATATTTAAATGTGTTTTTAATATGTGTCTAACTCCGTTGTGCAGAATATTTGAAACCTCTCAAGGAACGCAGAGGCATTCCCCATTTGAGTCAGAGACTTTCAGAGCAGCACACCCACCGTTAAATGTTCCAATCTCAAGTAAACTCCAGCAAAGCTCAGGAAGGCTTCTGATGTTTTGACCTAAGCTGTATAATCACTGCTGAATGTCAATGATTAGTCATACTCACTCAAACAAAAAGTGCCTCTTTTGTGACAGAAAATTTGTATTAAACGCCAACACAACAAACTGATGGGTTAGTAATATAATATTCTTCATAGCTGATTAAAAAGACATTTAAACATGTCTCAATATTTACTTAATATTCATATCCTCCATTTATCTACAATAAACAATCTCAATCATGAGTCATTGCTTGTTATGGCCCGCCGTGCTCCCCGCTCCTCAGCTTCCTAAGGTCCCCTTTTCCTCCTGTTTTTTCTCCCTCTCCTGTGTTGTTGTCCTGTCTGTGTACCTGTGTGGGCGTGCCTCCACTCATCACCACCTGGCCGTGAGCACCAGCCTCATCACCTGGCATCAATCTACTCATCAACCTGCAGTATTTCAGCCCTGGCCCTTCTCCCGCTCACCGCCAGATCATTGCTTCTCCTACTTGGTAGAAAGCACCACGGCCAGCTCTTAGCTATTTGAAAGAAAGTCAGTTTTTCCGTTGATCTCCCTTGACCTGTGCTTGTCTTTGTCTCCCAGGTCCACTCTCATCTCCAGCTCTGCCTGTCTCCGACCCTCCCGGATCTCCAACTCCCCACGCCGCCCTCCAGCCCTCCCTGCACGCCTGGCCTTCTTCCCTTTCCCCTTCCCCCCCCCCACTTTCCAAATAAAGCCCTTGCTCCCCAGCTTGTGTTTTTGCCTTTTGGATCCAGCAGTCAGCATGCAACATTGCTTTCTTCTCTGCTTCCCTCCCTCACTCTTTTATTCCTGTTTTTCTCTCTTCAAATCTCTCTTTTTCACTCTCTCCATGTGGCGTGTGCCAAAATGTATTCCAGCGCTCCACAGCTGCACGTCATACCTCAATGAGTAGCCAGCTGACTACTTGTTGCAGTGGCAGGCCGCCAACCTGTTGCTGCAGAGGTCAACAAATGACTGAAAACTGTTGGTTTCACAGACTGCAAAAATAGACGAAACGGTGTGTAGGTGTGTAGGTTGTAATTACGGCATGCTGCATGTAGACAGGCACCAAAACATAAGAAAAGAAAAAAAAAAAGAAAAACACAGGCACAAGTGTGATCACCTCATGATGCAGGAGAGGGAGTTTTCAATCAACGATTTTCAGTAAAAGAGTCCCATGACCCATGGACAGCCACAATCTTGACTTTGCCTTAACATGGTCAGTAACTAAGGCTTATAATGATTCATTCTGAAAGACTTGACCTTGAGACGTTGGCATGGAGACATATGCTCGGTCTGGGTAAAAACTGAATGAATGAATGAAAAATCAGATATAATTGGATTTTCTTTTTTTGCAGATTTTGAGGGGTTGAATCTGAACATTTGGCAAATTGTAGTAATACTTCCCTGATATTATGTTGCAGATACAAACAATACATATTACCCACTTTAAGTACAGTATCATCCCCCACTCTAAGTGTCACCAGAGTTGAGCGTATATCTCTGTATACTGCTTAAGTCACACATCTGCAGCCTGTGTTTTCATACCGTAGTTGGTAGCACATTGGTTAGTCATGTTGGTTAGTCAAGATTACAAGATTACTTTATTTTGTCCCTAGGGGAAATTTGTATCCGTTTGTATATCAGCACCTTCCAGTCTTCCAGACAGAGCACCAAGAATTCAGTAAGAGCTGTTTACAAGCTGCTGCCCAGTAATACACAGGAACATTTCAACATGTTAGCTCTCATGCTGAACCTTTTGCACCCACGCAGGTAATGATGCATAAAAGCTGTGTCTCTAAGCTGCCTTCGGTGTGCAAATGACAGGGTCTGTGGTTTGTTCTCTTTCCAAAGACATAATGCATGACCATAGGCCTACAGAATGCATGAATATATTACATAGGCCTAAGTTGGAGGTTAAAGTAGTGACTAGTGTTTCCCTGCCCTTCATCATATTTATTTACTTGCTTGTTTAGTGTTCCTGTGCTTGTGAGTCCCCAACAGTCTACATTATATTACTACCATCCATATCCATTCACTCCAACCTTGACCTTAGCTTTCAGCATTGCATGTCTAAACCTCATCCTAATTCTAACCCTAAAACCAAGCAGTGCTAACCCTCAAACAGTCTGTGATGGCATGACTGGGTCAAAATGTCCTCACACAAAAAGAGAGTCATCACTGGATGTCCGAACCTCACACCAGTCCTCACAAGGACAGAAGTGAAGGAGCACACACACACACACACACACACACACACATTGCTTGGGGGTGACTCACTGTAGCTTTGCTCTGCTTTTCTCTCACCCTCCTCTGTTCCCTTTCTGTTCTATTTTTGGATTATGTTAATCCTACATTTTCCCCACAAGTCCAGCCTTTTCCGCCCAACAACATTATCATATATATCTCAAAGGGCTTTATTGGCTGTAGATGGCCGGAGCCCTTTCTACCCACAGCTGGTCAAATGGCAATAGGCTATATTATGTTATATATGGTGTCTATTTGCAGTAACGTTGTCACAGTCCACTGAATGCTGTGCCATGACCAAATAAAGCAGAAATACCTGCTGCATTTGCACATCCTGGCCCAAAAAAATGCTCATTCGATTCAACTGCATAAAAAAAGCTGGGGTCAAATGGGCAAGTTCTTAAAGCGTGAACTGCCTGTGGGCGCGTGATCTTCTCTCACCTTGTCTGTCAGAAATAAATATAGAGGCTCCTGTTTTGGGAGGAAAATTTTAATTTTACTTAAAATTGCCCACAGTTGCCCACTGTTTTGCTCTCTCGCATTCGTGTGTTGCTTTCAGTAGATTTACACTTCGCAGTCAGTTATTTTGTTCATTTCATGCTGCGCTCAACAGTCTATACTCCTGCGTTTGTTATACCAAATAATGCTCCAGTGTTGAAATTGTCCGATGAGGATGTTTATGTAGTCTAGCCCTCTAGCTGAACTGTTGCTGTGATGATGTAAGTTCCCCTCTGTGATCAAAAGGTCCTTCATGATCTATGACAGCTGCTGCGAATATGATGCTGTTGCGCCTGGTTGCATTAGCCTACTCCATGCAGGCTGAGCCACAGAGTTTATTTGGCTCATCAGCGGGCCCATATTCCTCTGCCAGAAGTAAAGCGCCGCTTGAGCAATAACCTGACGAAAGTGAAAGTATTGCTGGACAACCAAAGGCGACCAGCTGCCTGCACAGACACATGCAGGGACACACACACACACACACACACACACACACTCGTGTGTCCAAAGAGGAGAGTTTGACATCTACATCCAACAGGGCACTCACTCACTCATTCACTCACACTAACATACACACATAGGTAGGCTACACACGCACCTGGAGAGTCCCTTCGCCGCTGCTCCCGGGATGCGTAAAGGCTGTATCCGCTCAGAGGTGGCACGTTGTAATGAGCCCCTGTTAGATTAGAAGAAAAGCCGAGCCGATGGGAATCCGATCATAAAATCGCATATAAAAGTCACCTAAGGGAAGTCCAATACTGGCACCGTCCGTCCACGCAGCTGCTGTGCGCTCTGTCTGCGTGTGCCGCCAAGTGCGCAACAGGCTGACCTGCAGCTACTTCCAGTCAAATTCAAGGCGCAGACACTCACACAAATACAGCGTGCCTTCAAAATAAAAGCGTACCTTCGCAGCTCGGAGCCTTTTATATGCCTTGCAGTCCGTCCCCCACCCCACACCCCCCTCTCTGTGTGTCTTTCTCTGACACACACATCTGCCCTCTTTTAGCTACATTGCACCTATCAGCCATTGGATTAACATGAGCAAAAAAGTCCATCTCACATCTGCCCTTTCATTTCATGTTGCATGAGAACACAGAGGTGTCCGTCAATTAGGATTTTACTTTGAATGTTGAGTTTTAACCGGAGCTGCCGGTACTTTATCCCGTCTGGCTTGACTGTGGAGTTAAAACGCGGCGCGGTCGTACTGGCTCTCGTCGCCTGACAGGTAACAGATGATAGCCTAGCCTACCTGCTGATCTGCTGATCGTTCTCAGTTCTCAGGTTATTTTATCATAAGGGCTTGCTTAAAAAAATGTCTCCTGAAATAAAAAAGACAAATCAGGAGAAACTTATCTCAAAAAAGTCCACACATGTTTAGGTTGAGACAAAGTCAAGCAAAGTCACCACATGGGTTGTAAATAAAAGCCCCACAGAGAGGGCAAAGGAGGACTGGCCTCCAACGTGTTTTTGACCTTTTGGGCAATTGTGGGATAAATTGAATTATAGATCATCTCACTCACTGACTAAATCACACCACATGTGACATTGCCATTTCCATGCGCAATCTTCAGCGATAGTCTCTATCTATCTGTCTGTCTGGTATCTTAATCATCAGTATATGTATATGAATGTCACAGTAAATGTATATGAATGTATATGTATATGAGGGTATCTGGCTGACTCAGAGCGTGCATGATGGAGGGATATTACTGCATTATTATAGATGAGAGCCAAACCTCCACCACAACCGCATGTGTCACTCCAGACTGGCTGCTGAGCTCAGAGGGGAAAGCCCGCAGGAGAGCAGTGGATTGGACTTTTTTTTATGAATATTTCCATTTAGTCATATGAGGTCGTCTTTTGTTTTTAGCCAGATTTAAAAAGTGACATTATTATTATTATTATTATTATTATTATTATTATTATTATTATTATTTAACTCTTTATAAAGGGTTTCTATAAAGGGGTTATCCACTATAACCAGTGGCTCTTTTAATGGTTAATCCACAATTTACTAATACTTTATAGATTAGCTATATCCATAAATAAGCCAAAAACCTTTGGGTTGAAAACTTCCTTCAGCTGTTTAGTTCATCAGGTGGACTCTTTGACCAGCCAAACAGATTTTTCACAACCTGGCAACCTAAATGTGTATCTTATTAATGGATTAGAACTGGTTTAAAAAGCATTAATTAAATGGTTTATTAACCTTTAATAAAACAATGAAACCCATGGCTTGTTTAATGAAAAAGAAAACACCCTGCCTTGTTTGCTTGTTTGAAGGTGCTGCTAACTTTTCAAGAGTACCTCTGTAAGTAACTTTATTCTATTTTACATTTGAAGCTATAAACTCTCAGTTATTCCAGTCAGATTGTGCAAACAAATCATGGTTCACTAGTAAATTGGGAGTACTACTTACAAATGTTAACTGGCAATATAATGTCCATTCTTTCTTGTCTCTTACACTCATATTGATGATGAGAACGCTTCCAAAGGCCTTCCTGTTAGAGTCCTCTGCCTTCAGGAAGATGTGGCTCAAAATTTGCATTCAAATCAATTTCACTCAAACAAATTAGTTTCTCCGTTATGGATGACTCAAACTCTTCAAGGCAATCAGTTGCCTTCATTTCTTAAAGTAAAGTCAACTTGTTTGGGTTAAGACAAAGCAGCAGTCCAGTCACAGCAGATGCTGTTATCCAGAGCTCCAGCTCTAATTTCGGCATTAAGAGGAGCTTTCTTTTGGAAATTAAACAGAGCTTTGGTATAACTCAAGGTAAAAGCATGCGATTTATGTTTTAAACCAAAAGTGTCAAGTGGAAGTTGAGAGCATAAAATGAGAGCATGCTTGAGGAAATAAGTGACATGGCTAAAAACATTTATTGGATTTAGGGCTGTGAGTTAGACCAGGTCATTTATGTGGTACTATATCATTATGCAAATGTAGAGATAAAATATTGTTGTTTGACAATGAGAAAAGCCCGCACGACCTCAGGTCCAAATAAAAGGCAAATGTGCAAAAAAAACAATTAGATCAACGCAGCATAGTGTAAATTTTAAGGGCTGATGGCACTGTTGGCCAGCCATGGAGAGACTTGTGAAAGAAAAAAAAAGTCTGTTAAAAAATTTTTTTATGACAAACAGATAATCTATTTTAAATCTAGATTTATATTACCATCCTTGCTTTGTCTTTGTAAGTGCTCTATAGCTATTTATGATTCATTATTATATGGGTATTTTATTATATTATGTTCCAATATTGCTAGCAGTCTGCTCAAGTGATTCATACATTCCCAGGCTAAGCTAATTTACAAAACAAAAAAAAATCTGAATTTGCACTATTAAAAAAATATGAAATTCCAGATTTTGTTGTATTATTCGGTTTATTTGAATCCCAAGTGTTAAAGGCTACAGTAGTATTACATTAAGACAATTGCAAAAACCTCATCCCTGGGCCAAAGGGTGTATTTCTGATCTGCTTGAAGAATGTAAATCCAGTAGATCTCTTAGATCTTTAGGAAGCAGTCAACTGATGCCTCATTCAGAACCAAGCACGATGAAGCTGCTTTCAGCTACGACGTTGCACACAGATGGCACTGACTACCAGATGATCTTAAATCCACCCCAACTTTAGACATTTACAAATCTTAATCTTCTAAACACAGCTGATCTGTGCATTTGATTAATTGCTTTCTTTAACGACCTTTTCCTTCATTCCATTGGGTCATCTTATTACTGCATTGTATAACTGCATGATAACTTCTGGTCTATTATTTATTGTATTTGATCAAATTTTGTAAATCTCATTTTATACTACTTAAATTGATTTTATTTTGTTTTTAAATGTTGTTCTAAGACATTTCTTCACCTTGTGTAATTAAAACTTTGTATTGTGTTTGAAAGGTGCTGTACAAATTAAGTTGCCTTGCCTTAGTCCAGCAACTATAATGGTGTATTTACAGGTCTGCAACGCTGCTGCCAGAGTTCTCACTAAAACCAAAAAAGTGCATCACATCACTTCAGTTCTGAGATTTTACACTGGCGTCATATTCAGTTACTACTGTTGGTTTAGAAAGCACTAAATGGTTTAGTGCTAAAAGACCAGACCAGGTCTGCTTACTGTCCACAGAGTCCAAATGAAACATGAAGCAGCATTCAGTTTTTATTCACCACATAACTTGAATAAACTCACAGAAAATGTGAGGTCTGCTCCAAATTGAGGCTTAAGACTTTTCTGTTTGTCACTTCCTTTTATTAAATTAAATTTGGGATTATTTATTCATGTATTGCAGTGCAACTACAATATGCTATATTTTTGTATTTCTCTGTTTATTCTGTTTTTTTCCAATTGACCAAATTTTTATCACATATTTTACTTTATTCTTTTTAAATCTGTGTTTTTTTATATTGCTTTGTTTCTTGCCTTAATGCCTTTTTTCGTCTTACGTAAAGCACTTTGACTTGCCTAATTTATATTTTAATTATTATGTTGCCTAATTGTTTTAATAATATTTAATTTCATCCAAGTGTGTTCCTTAATTAAAAAACGTTTTATTTCTTTCTATATGAATGCTTCCACCTCATTTATGTCAGCTGGGTCATTTTAACCCTAACGATATGGTCACAGTAACACCAGCAAGGTAATGGATGACTGAATGTAAAATTTGCATCACATTTAGAGAGGTACATATAATCAGTCCCTAACTATGAGAAATACACAGCCAAGTGGCTTGTTGACTCATAACGTGTTTATTGATCGATTGCACACCTGTGATCTCTCTTTGCCCTCCCGTCACACTCAACAGCCTGATTTTATTGCTTTTACAAATAGCCCAAAATAGACGTATCAGTCCACAGCGATAGCACATCTAAGCCAGGTTCATACAGCTGTGTGCCTTTAAAAAAATAATATACTTGATTTTAATACATCATTATAACGTGGATAATAAATGATGGCAGACAAGCTGTATTATTTGCATTTATAGTAGTTTTAAATTAGACAGTTACGGACAGTATGTTTTGTATTCTGAATTTGAATGATATGTTTTGACTTATTCTATTTGGTGGGGTTAAAGATATGAGGCTGTTTTAATTTACACCAACATTTTGGAAAGTTTTATTATTTGAAATTCAAGTCGAAAGTCTGGCAACATTTTCAATTTCAGTCAGGAATGACGGTCGGTGGCAGATTTAATCAAACTGACTTTATTGTGGAATCTAAAATTCAAATGTGAAAGTAGAAGTAACAAAGAATAAGGATAAGGAAAGTCAACATGTGCTCTTATTTTGTCATTTGTACAGATTGTTTTGTTGTAATGTCCTGATTAGAAATAACTTTTTGCACTTTTTATCACTACACCATGAAAGTAGTATTGATTACTGGAGTGTGCAGTGATAAATGAATAAACAAATATTAAACAAGAATGAATTCTTTATGATTTGTTTGAGATATTACCTGTTGCAGCCACACACAAAATACAAAATCTGAAAATAATATGTAATACAATCTCCGATCAAAAATATTAAACCTGGAATTAAACATTTTCTCAAGAAATTTAAAAAGTTACTGGTGGACATCAGTGGTAGAGGAAGGCGTCAGACTGAAGAAGAGGCCTCTCTGACTTGGCTAACCAGGGAACTCCTGACTCAGCAGACAGGTACCGGGCCACCAAGAACTGCAGCTTCTATGGTCGCAGGATTAAAAACTCACTTGTGGGAGGAGTTCAGGAAGGACATAGAGAAGGACGTTCATGTGGCCTCCAAAAGGTTTTGTCAATCAGTCAGAGTAGACGTATGTATTCATGGGAGACAGATGGCTCCAAGCCACCTGGTCCTTGTGTGGCTGGACTGAGAGCAGCGTCTGCATTCAAAGCAATAAGTCAAGCACATTCTCAGTGGGTGTTGGGCAACACCAAGGCTCTGCCTCGTCACCTAAGATTTTCATGGACATAATGGTGGCCTCAGGATTACACCCTGTTGTTTGCAGATTCATGAACTTTAAAATGGTGGAAACCGAGTACCTTATACCATTAATACAAACAGGTGTTTGGATTTGAGATAATGCTTTTCATTTTCTGACAGTTTCCTAAAATGTTTGTCAGTTCTGCATGAGAAAGTGGTGTACACACGTGTATGGTACATGGCCCAAGAGGTTTAAATGAGCCAACGCTGTCCTGTTTGTTAAAGTCTTCCACTGTACGTAGAAATATACAGTTCAGTATTTTTAGGCAGGAGGTTTTAGTCAGAATCGTTAATTCATCTTGTTTTTGTTTGTTTTTTTGCTTGGATTGTTTTTAATAATGGTGTCTTTTATATAAAGAACCCTGCTCACGAAATAAAGCTTGCTGGAGTTGCTGAAGCCAAAATTTTATGTATAATGATAGGAAAAGTACAACCGGAATAAATGTCTTTTAAGACATTTTTTGAAATTATTTTTAGAGAACGTGAGAGAGAATAGCTGCATAATCCTAGTCTTAGCATTAGAACAACTAGAACAGTGGTCACTGTGGCCACAAGTGGTAAATACAGGATAATGACATGTTGAATTTGCCTTAATAATGTTTATCTAAAATATGATTAAATGTAGTGTAACAGGAGCACAAGTAGAGAAAAGTCAAACAAAAGTTACATAGGCTCGCTTTAAGACAACTTGAAAATAAATCGGGGCATCCTGGTGGCTCACCTGGTAGAGTGTATATAAAATATACTAAAGGCCTTTGCACACCAGACACGTTTTTTGTGTGCAATTAATTTGCACGTTAATAATATTTTTCGAACCTGTTGGTGCGTAAAGGCCTTGAGACTGAGTCCTTACCACAGCGGCCCGGTTTCGACTCCAGCCCGGGCCCTGTGCTGCATGTCATCCCCTCTCTCGCTCCCTCCTTTCCTTTCTCTCTCCAGCTCACAAAAAAATAAAAAAACATAAAATATCTTTAAAATAAATAAATCTCTTTATCTCTTTTGTGCCATTTCAGAGACTTTTTTTTTCTCCAAAGTATGTAAATCAGTATATCACTGATATTATAGAATAGACTCCTGCTATTTTCCAGTATTGAGAGAACTTCCTGCAATACTCTATTTCTATTTCATATTTCTCTCATATTCAAGCCACGTTAAATTGCCATATTTTGAAATAGAGTATTGCAGGAAGTTCTCTCATCCTGCAATACTCTATTTCAAAATATGGCAATTTAACGTGGCTTGAATATGAGCACAGGTACATTCTCCTCAAAGAGCTCCTGTGACTTTTTGGATGTTTTATTCACCTCACGTAATACTGATCAAGAAGATGCTAACAAAATGAATCAAATTATTTACGTCTTCATCAATACAAAGTTAAATGTAAGGGCAAATTTATGGATTTGCATATGTACATTCATCAACTCTTTTTTTTATGATTTAGTTTTTCACATGGATGGAAACCATAATTAAGTCAGGCAGTAAGCTCATGCATTGAACTGAATCAAAGAGACCTGTTGAATCACTGCATCATAGACCCTTAAAAGCTAAGAGGAAAATCCAATGAGGAGTCTAAATATAGCAGTAATTTCCTCTGAGACAGAGCGCCAGCTGAGCGGTAAATGTCCCTCAAGTTTTAAACTGTCCTGTCTTTGGACTGTTAATAAGACATGCTATGAGAATAAGAGTTGGGATACTGAGCAGCAAAGAGAAATCTGGCTGCAATTCACCAAATAAACGTTAATACATGTCAGACTGTTTTTAAGGGTATCTGTTTTTCAAACTTATAGGGCTCCCCTGTGCCTCATATACTGTCATGTTGTTAGTAAATGTTGAATAAGTTACTAACTAGGATGCTCCACTGTGCTGTGCCACCACTGCGGAGAGGTAGAAAAGACTGTGTTAGTGAACTTGAGCTGTATAAAATAATAAAATAATTTAATGTGGAACACAGATCACAAGTGGAGCATGTCATAATAATACTAATAATAATAACTTTATTTGTATAGCACCTTTCATGCAGCCCAAAGTGCTTAACAGAACAAGATGAGATGCAAAGAAACAATAAGTGAGAGAAAAACAGGTAAACAGAAACAGTTTGATCACAATACAACAAAACATTAACAATGATACCAGGAAAGTTAAGCCAAATTAAAAGCCAAATTAAAAAGATAGGTCTTTAATTTCTTTTCAAAAATTCCAAGTTTGTGTTCTAAGATTCAAGGGGAGGCTGTTCCACAGTTTAGGGCCATAAAAACAGAAAGCAGCCTCACCAGATCTCCTGTGGGACACTCTTGGAAGTTCTATAAGAAAGGCAGTGGAAGATCTGAGAGTGCTTGTTGGGACGTCAAATGGCAGTCACTGATAAACGAAGGTGTTAGATTATGTAAGGCTTTGTAGATAACTAAAAGGACTTTAAAATCGATTCTAAAAGATACAGGTAGCCAGTGCAGTGATGCGAGCAGAGGGGTAATGTGTTCTCTCGCTGCAGCGTTAAGGTAAAAACTCACACCGTTCCTAAAAGAGTGTGTGCCAGATAAAACCATTTTATCACATACTGTCCGAATCAGTCATCAGAAGAAGGAATTAACTAAACTCCCCAAATTTAGCCAACTAGAGATAAAGACTAAAATGACAAAGAGAAAAAGGACAATTACGGCAGATTTATTCCCCCCCCAGTGTCCCCCCTGCCCGGACCTCTCTGACCCTGTGTCTTATCTATCATGGAGCTTAGCCTCCCTGACTCCACTGGGTTAGATATGAGGTTTATTTTTATTTTATGTTTTTGGCCCCCTCTGCTCTGTCCCTCTTCAAATACCCCGAGACTAATAGTTAATATAGTTAACTATTGAGTTGATTAAAAAAAACATTGATTTCTTAGTTAAATAAGGACTCAATAAATCACACATGTTTTCTTAGGAAGGGTTTCTCCAATGACTTTTTGAGGTTCACAGTTCAGGAGGCAAATTCAGGTCAGTCAGTCAGGACGGAGACACTTGACTCTTTAATACTGGTATGATATCAAACTTGGAGAATTAAAGCTGCACTAATCAATATTTTTATATTAACAATGGATCAAATTAAGACATATAATGTGCAAGGGATCACCCATAGTGACGAACAGAGAATTATTACCTCTCAACTCAACTCTGCAGTTGCCCTCAGCTATGTGGAGTGTTTTAGCATCTTTCAAATCCTTGTTTTGGTTTCACAGCCTGCAACTTTAATGTTTTGGTTCACTCTCACTGCTCTCATCAGCATCATTTCCAGACTCTGCAGGCAGCTGTTTTTTATGGAATAAACTTCACTGTACACTACCTGCCCAGCACAAAAACGGCACACAGACACAGTTAACGACTAGCTTGTGAACATACTGGAGCATTATTCGCTAAAGAGCCAGGTATTTCCCTCAGGAGTTGGTGGAGACCAACACACAGCTAAAAGGAGAGTGAAGATTGGACTTACCTTTGTCACCTGAAACACGATGAATGCTAATGTTGCTACCTATCTGCAGGATGTGTAAATAAGTAATTGTTTGCTAACATTTTAGCTATGACAACTTTCTAAGGGGATAATATGTCAATGTTGTGTCTACAGCTTGTTCTGCTGCCTCCATGTCAACTTTTCATTTTTAATTTGAGAACATTTTTAATGTGGAAAATGTGACGCTATTTATGAATTTGTTGTAATTTCTTTATGACCAACTTCACAAGAAATCAGTAATAAGAAATTCAAATATAACAACACTCCTCAACAGGAAGTGAATCACTCTTGTTTTTCTGGAATATTCCAGTGTCCTCATAAAGTGCATTACAGTTAATGTTCACCACAACCACACAGTGACATGAGTGTGACTCATTCATTTCATTTCATGTGTGTTCAAACAAGGCCGCTCCTCCAGAGATGCCGCTAGTGATTGACCACATGGCCCTGAAAGACATCCTGGGACCTCCGCTGTTTGAAATGGAGGTAAGCCGGACGCCAACAGAGAGAGGAGCAGCTGGGAGGGGCAGACAGACCAGCATCTGCACAGAATTAGCATAGAATAGTTCATATTCCAAGTAGTCACTTCCAGAAACTTGCGCAGAATTGACCTCCAAATACTTTTTTTATGACTGTCTGAACTCTCTGGACCTCATCTGTTGCACATCTAGTACTACTAATGGTGTGGCTAAGAGGCAGCCAGAGATGCAGGGTTGGGCTGTGAGGGAGGGTGAGCAGAGCTGAAGAGATGGATAGCCTGCTGGTTTCACAACTGAACTTATATGAAAAATTTGAACGTGCACATCACCACCACAGTCTAATTTGGTAAAGAAAAGACATGTGAAAAGCATTTGCATTTCCACTTGTCATAAAGTGTTGGACAAATCAAAATGTTCATGGCCTTAGTCCAACGGTCACACTTCACCTCTGATTTATGCCATTCATTTTTCTTGTAGGAGCAGCCAGGAATTACTGCCACATCTGACAGAGTTGTTTTTCAGTATGCATGCTCACACATCCCTCCCCTGGGACATTTAGGAAACATGTTGGGGGTTTTTAAATACTTCAGTAGTCAAATGATTAAAAAAGATATATGACTCTGAAAACCACATGATTTTAGGACTGAGAAAAATTGATCAAAGGGGAAGGAAGGGAAAGTGTGTACCAAAGTCTGGCAACGTGTCTATTGTGTTTATTTTATATTTTACCGTCCAATGGATTTACCATCGTAAACGTGAAAATGCTAAAATCATCAAGCTTAAAAAAAAAATGAAGTCATAAAAAAATAGAGAACAAAATAGAGAACAAAATGGAACCCTGGGGGACACCTTTAGTTATCTCAAGAAAATCAGATTTGTGGCCCTCTGCATGGACACACTGAGTTCGATCTACAAATAATGTCTCAAACATTTAACAGCCTTAGGACTGAAACCAGCATTCCTAAGTTTGTTCAGCAGCAATTCGTGGTCCACTGAATCAAACGCCTTGGATAGATCCGCAAATAAGGCAGCGCAATGCTGTTTTCTGTCCAAAGCACTAATGATATAATTTGTCACAACCAGCAGTAATGGTACTGTGGCCAGTTGTAAAACCAGATTGGAAATCACATAAACTGTTTTTGTTTTAATTGTAAATTTACCTGGGATTCAAGGATCTTAGCCAGGACCGAGAGTTTGGAAATCGGACGGTTGTTCAACTCTGAGCGGTCTCCACCTTTAAGCAAGGGGAGAACATAGGCAGCTTTCCAAATTTTAGGTATCGAGTTGGACAGAAGACTCAAATTAAAAATATGATTAATGAGCAATTATATCTGCCGCCATCCAGATTGTCTGAACCTGCAGACTTTTTGTGGTCAGTGTCTTTCAGAGCTTTACAAATTTGAGCAACTGAAATAGGTTTAAAATCAAACAAATTGAGATCAGTTGCAGTACTGACAGAACATGGGACAGATGAATTTACATCTGAGCTGCCAATGCAGACATGTTAAACTGACTGACCAGGGCAGCTTTGTCCTTTATTTAATTTGAGCCAACCAGAATGTGTCAAAGGAGGTTTGAAGCAACATGTGTACCTGACAAGGATTTAATTACTTTCCAGAATTTTGAGGGATTATTTAGGTTCTCTGTAACTGACTTTAGAAAACTCTGATTTGGAAATGTGAAAGGTGCACTTGTTCCTTAGGGTTCTAAACATAGTCCAATCAGCAGAGGAGTTTGAAAATCTAGCTTGGGCCCAAGATTTATTTCTTAAACAAATTAGCTCTAAAATACTGTTCTGAGAACCAGTGATTATCCCTACCGCTGATCCTAAACTTCTTAATGGGAACATGTTTATTAGAGATAGACAGGAAAATTGAATGAAAATATTCCCATGCCAGTTCAATGTCCGGAATCAGAAAGGGAGATTGTGATCTCCTGTCAACTCAATAAAAGAAATGCCCCAAAAATCGTTTTTACAGGATGTTGAATAGTCCTGAGAAAAACAGACAAAAAGCTGCAGGACACCTCAAGTAGCAGTCTGATCAGTGCCTGAGTCAAACTGTGGTTGTGAGGAAGCATTAGGGGTAATCTAAAATGGACACTTCCTCTGGAGAGTCACTGTTCCAAAGCCCCTCAACAGCTGGGGAAAACCTGGTCTCCTCAGTGTCGTAATGATGACTGAAAGAACACGAAAAGGACGTCAGCCACATAAAAGCAGAGGCCAGACTCTCCTGAGTCAAGCTGTGCCAGCGGAGAAGCTTGAGTCCCAGGCTTCACTGTCACATGTTTTCTGTCAGTATAGATGACAGATAGCATTTTCTCCGTAATTTTGTCCGTCCATGTTGCTTTCACTATTTTATTTTGTGTATATTTATCTTGTGATTTAGGCTTGTTTTTCCCCTGTTCCTGACACCAGTCAACTTGTCCAATCTCAGTGAGTTCTTATATTTCTATCATAATACTTGATCACCTTGACACTGCAAATAGCACATGCATCTACTCAAAGCAACACACACATGCACACAACTGCAGGGCATGCTGTCTTCACATGCATTTCTCAGGGAAGGACAAACCTATTCATCTCTGGAAGAAAGAAAAAAAAAGACTGTGCAGAAAAACATTACATGCATCAACAAGTTTGATTTTTAGACTTTGGTTTTGAAAAAAGTTGAGACCACAAGTCCCTGCAGATCAGCAAATACTGGTGGTCAACCTTTCATTCTTTCAACCAAAAGAAGTGAACAAAATGCTGTGGCATTGTGTTCTCAAAGGGTGATCTGTTTCAGACCACTAATTACCTGCTAAGTGGTTACTGCTGAAGTGCATTGGATTATTTAAAAAATCTGATTCTTTTGCAGCCGTTTTGGGTAACTCGCTCCCTCCAGAATGAAGTTAAAAATAAATTTTATTAGCTGATCCCCATGCAGTCAGATCATATTTCAAGGGATACAAGCACCCACACACCTAATTTGTTTGCCACGGGTACATGCGCTCGTGACCCTGAGCACACAGGGCCATGCGCAGAACATTAGGAGGTCCAAAACACAGGAAGGATTGATTTCTGTAGGGTGCAGCCATCTGTGAAAAAATTGTCAAAACAGTGATGGCTCTGACTGCCTCTGATCTCTCCAGCACCTTTTGATCTTAATGATGCAAGGCCGATATTTAGTGACAGTGAAAAAAATTGATTTATCTTTGGGCCCCTGCAGCTTTTGCTGTTCACTTCAGCAGTTATTGCTCTGCAGTTATTCATTTCCCAGAAAGAAAACACTGGTGAGTTTTTAAAGGTTATACACTGTTCGTATACTTGCTCCTACTTACTGTCATCACCAGGAGACTGTATGCATTACTTCCAGATTGTTTCTTTAAGTAAATCATATGTTTTCAGTCCACCATCAATGCACTACCACCGATTTATATGGTGGCTCAGAAGTGCAGAACAGAAAACAAAATGCTGCTTCACTAAACAATAAAACAAAAGAAAATAGACCAATCACAAACCATAAAACACATTACAAAAAACATTTTAAAAGGATGAACATGAAGGGGGGAAAAGTATATAAAAGACAACCAATCAATCATCCTATTTAAAAGTTATTTGTAACATGTTGATGACACACCCTTCTCCATGCACCTTGGGAGTAGGTGAAGTTGGGCCAGAAGTCTACCTGCCCCAAAGCTTGATAACCCACCACCTTTGTCATTCTTCATTCTGATTTGATGTTGATGATGTCACTCTCACATAGAGAGGTAAAGGAAGAAAGGTAAGGTGTGCTTGTTTTTGTTCTCTCCGTCGACTGTTTGTCACTGATATTGAAGTTGTTGTTGAAGTTGGGGTTTGTTGATTTTTTGTTGTTTTTTGGGGGGAGGAACATCACCATTCCTCACGACCTTAGTGTAATGGCCACTGTTGATTGTGACTAGCTTTGTTTTGGGCAAAATGGTTACAAAGAGGAGAGCTAGACTGGATTCCCTCAAAGGTCAGAAATGTCAGGACGATTTGCCAGTGGTCAAATTTGCAAATTCGTGTGTCAACAATTTTAACTCAACCACTGTGAGAATTTACTTTGCCACTGCAAGCAAATTCAATGTCAACAAGCAACCAGTGAGTCAGAAAGGAAGTCAGAAAAACCAATCAGTATTCCCATCTACCCTGTCTTCTCTCAGACACAGCTTTTTCGCCTCAGATCTTTCTCTCAGTGTGCCTGTCAGACTCCTCAGCACATTGTGGACACAGGTCCCTCTTAATCTGTGTCATCTGTTTCATGCATCAGACCATCAGTGGGCCTGGACTTTTTGATTTTTGTTGTTATTTGGTTTTCCGAGGTTACACTGGTGGATTGGATTCCCCGTTTGCACTGGTATATTTTGTTTTTATTGTAGTTTATTTTATTTAGTTTATTTTATTTAGCCAGAAAGTGACCTATGACATTTGACCCCTTCAGGTCAAATAAAACAGAGCAGATTTGGTAGATATACTGTATGTCTGAGACCTACAAACAGATCTTTATTTTCTTAACATAAGGAAATATACAGCATTGTAAATAGAGATAGTAGAATACATAGCAGGCTTTTATGAGGTTATTATAGCCCAGAGCTCCATCTTAAAGAACTGGAAAAATCATCTCTGCCTGTTTTTTTAAACAGTGAATAAACAAAATGGTTTCATCACTAAACCTGAAAAAAAAATTGCTGTGATAGAAGTGGCTCTAGTGAAAAATTTAATAACATTTGGGGTCCATTTCTGAGCAGTCTGGTTAAAGCTATGGACCTAAGCTACACCCCAATAATGGCTGACTGTGATAGTTTGAGACTGTCCTGCATGGGATTTTCCTTTAGAAATAATATGAATGTCACTGACGCACATATATTACACTGGAATTTTTTGGTTTTATAAATACCTTTTTTTTGGAAAACATGTTTGGCAGGCCTTCATAGACCCACAGTGATCCCTATTTAGTCAGAAGAAGTAACTCATAGAAGCAAAACAAGGATGAAAACATTCTAAGAAGTAACTGCCATACTTTTTACGGGCAGCAATCACAAATCACACACAGTCAGCTGGGTGACTTGACTTCTAAGACATGCAAAATTGGGGAAATTCCAACTGTATTCAAAGCCCCCGAGGTCTCTGTCCATGGTGCTGACTGTGTCAGGGTGTGGGCAGCATGCAATGACATAGCAACTACAGTATAAGGGCAAACAATGAACAGTAAGTAGACTGAGGCAATAGACCCTTTTCATGACAGACTTGTAGACATGTTATAGCAGGAAGTCCTAATGGGACACTTAAATGGACTTTTACTTATATAGCGCTTTTCAACCGTTGAAACGGTTCCCAAAGCAGTAATGTACAGTAATCTAAGCTTTTAACAGTAGTCTAATTCACCCAATCACACACACATTCACACACCAATGGGGACACAGCTGCCATGCTGGTCTCCACCGGGGGCAACTTAGGGTTCAGTGTCTTGCCCAAGGACACTTCGACATGTGGACAGGAGGAGCCGGGATCTAACCACCAACCCTGGGGTTGATGGACAACCGCACTACCCTCTGTACCACAGCCGCCGTGGCTTAAATGGAAACAAGCCGTCATTAATGTTAACGTTGTTAGTCAGACCTATGCTTTTCTTGCTATGTCAAAATGTCTGTTGTAGAAAAGGCCTGTATAACCTTCATAACATCACCAAGCAGGTTAATACACATTGCCAGTGTGGGACATTTGGCCATCAGAAAGAGCAGAAACAGGGCAAGAGACCACAGACAGAAGGGAGTGGAGACTGAATCATGCTGTTTGAAGACAGAGGCCAGTCTGTCCTATAAAATGCCCAGCTATGCAATGTCAAATCTGGTGTTGAGCCTTTGAAAGATTTAAGTTTGGAGAGATAAATAGCAGCAGTTTATAAACTGACTTTATAGATTTAGTTTATAGATTGATGTTTGACTGGGTGAATCTTGGACCCTGTTATTTCATGGTCTGTCAATGACATCAGGCATTTGCTAATGTCACTAAGAACCTGCAGGATTTACAGAGGTGCTTGTCGAACTCTGCATTTCTAAAATGCCTGCACAGGAATTCTGGTTACTTCCTGTAGAAAATTCAAACAAGTAAGAAATAAAACAGATCACCTCTGGGTTTAAAAAATAAAGAATATTGTGTGTTTTTACAGCCCAGTTCGTAAGTATTTTTGACAGTTTTGTTTTGGTTCTGTACTCGTGCACATTGGGGTTTGAAATGAAACAATGGCTATGAAGTTAAAGTGCTGACTTTCAGCTTTAATGTGATGGCACTTATATCCCAGTCCCATGAACTGTGTCCTGGGAGTCCTCCAAAGGTAAAAAGAGCTGCAACAGTTGATACTGTTCGAATAATTTTTGTGTGAACAAGCTCAAAAATGTCGAATGTGCTGAAAATCAGCACTCAACCACACAGTCACTGTTTCAGTGTGCTGGAGTAGAGCCAAAACAATGAAAAATATCACTGCTCTTTTTTGCCTCGTGTTATTTGGATATTAGCCAAGAATCATTGATTAATGGAGACAAAGATACATGATTAAATAATAAGAAAAGCTGAACTGATCTTCACTGAACAGTAGTCAACTAAGGCAGCTTAAGTTGTCACTAACAGCTCTGGAAACAGATCCGATGTCGTTCAATAGGCTACAATAACATTCACTGTCATACTGAGGAAGGTCAGTTTCTGTAGAAAAGTTGGTCTAGATTTAAACCCTTGAACTTAAGTTCAATTTCACTACCTGCATGACACAAAATCTAATCTTTTCATTTCCGTTTAAGCAGGGAAACATCTCACAGTGATCTGCTTTCAGTGCTGACGTGTGACTATATCTGCTTATATAATCCATAGCAGATCCCACAGACCTGCTCATAGTTTAAATCAGGTTAGATTCATTACTATTCTTCTGGCTGCTGAAACAAAGTCTTTCATCACACTGATCAGTGGCATGGTGGACAATAAGAAGGGCAAGAGTCAATTTAAAAGATTGACTGAATAAAGTTATTAAAAAGAAACAAATCGGTATGTATCTTTGATGTCCTGAGTTTTGCATTCTTTGTTTTTTGTTACCTGTTAACTGTCTCTTCAGATAGAGAGATCTAGATCTTTCTACACTGGAAAGCGGTCCAAAAAGAACAATGTTAACGATGACATTCATCAGAGAGGTTGAATCAGGAGGACAGGGATCCATTTTTGACGATTTATTGTCTTTACATGGGGGTTGGAGCCATTACCAGCATGCACAGGGCAGAGGGAAAGGCAGCATCTTGGACAGTTTACCAACCCATCACAGGATGATCCCAGTCACTTTGATATGAGCTGTTCTGCTCATATGCTGTTCTGAAAAGTAATAATGGTCACAGTGATTGGATGAGTTGAGTCCTTTCTTTTGTTGTGCTTTGAGCACAACAAAAGAAAGGACTCCTTTAAGGTTATTCAATTATATAGGAATAGTTCCTGTTGTTTGGTCTATAAGGCTAAAGCACCACACCATGAATTGAGGCAGGTATCCAGTGTGTAACAACAGGACGTGTCAGAATAATTTTTACTTTAGCATTCATGAACATGTTAAGTGACAATAGGCAATTATCAATAATTTACTTGGTATTCTTCTTTAACTCTTCATTTTCTTTGCTTGCATCTTATTAATTAATCTCAGTCTCTCATTACTCAAGTCTATTACATATTGTCAGTGCAAAAATCATTAAAGCACCCAGTTAGCTGCAAACATAGTAACCAGCAATAAACTTAAACCACTGACTGCTCGAGCATCAAACAGAATGTTTTCTGTTTGTTTTATTCTGCTGTGAAAATGTGTCGCTATTGGAATCCATTGTAACGGACGTGTGTTCAGCCTGAGCACAGAAACTGTTTTCTGTGAAGGCACAAACTACCAACTTTAAACAGCCAGTTTGGATAAAGATATAGATGCTTTTGGTGCCAGTCTTCCCTCTACAAGTTGTGTAAGGTGACCGCAGGTCCTTTATTGGCAGAAACATGCTGATAACATTACCACACTCCTGGCAACTCCTGGAAAACATTAGCACTCTTTAAGCGATATAAATGTGTTTAAAACATTGACCCAATAAATGAACCTTGAATGGAGTGTGTGAAGTATAGACTGTATGCATCAGCTCTTCCTGCTCAGTCCATTTTTGCATGCCCATGGGAAAGCACAAAAGGGAGACATTCTCCTAACGTGGAGGTACAGCATATCACTCTAATTGTAAAAGTTAGGTAACTTTAGAGCAGCATGAACAGGGTAAATTTATGGTCAAGGGTTATGTCCTGAAGGTCACAACATGGGCAAGAAAAGGTCCAGACACAGCAGCGAGTCTCTGTGGGACATCTCACCTGCAAAACTCTTTGTAGCAACAGGGGTGTTGCCATATTGTGGAAAAAAACACAAATGCTCCTTTAAAACAGATCCATCAGAGTGATGAACGATTTGACGAATTGTAGTCATGTCATTCTTAACTGATGTTTGTTGGTTAATAATAAGATGTAGACCATCAATGCCTGTATACTGGTATTTCTTGCATCACTTCATCACCTGAGCATAGTGCAGCATAGCAACAACGTTGACCACTTTTTACTTTTATATTGCTGGTGTCTAATGATAGAGACTTGTTTTAAGCTTGAATTTGACTATGACTTTTTAGATAATTCAGTTGGTTTTAGAAAGGTTTTCAGCCTAAGGAGGAGAATTGCCTCAACCCATAAAGGAGCATTCAATCCTTCCGTTTATTTGAAAACTTAAAAATGACCAAATATGGAAACACATGATTTTCACTGGACGAAACTATGTGATGACTTGAAATAAGCTGACACAAGCCACCATCTCTTGTTTTCAGGCAGCATTCAGCATTCATGAGCCACAACTATGAGAAAAGTCTAACATTACAAAAACAATCATCCAATAGCTCCTCACTAAGCACAAACAAGCTGAGGGCCAAAGATTATAATGAATGTTTTCATCATCATGAAGTTATGAAATTTAGGAGCTGCGACATGCATTGCAACTAAAACAAAAGACCAAAGTAGAACCAAGATTTCACCAACCACCACTGTCGGAAAATGTACACAGGAAGTACTGATGCCCAGATACTTTCTCAACTTAAAAGCCACAGTGAAGCTGCAGTTCTTTCAGCATCTGTTAAAAAAGAGTTTGTAGAGGTAGCAGATGAATGCACTGTGATAAATGAGCAACTATTATCTTCTTATTAAGTCATGACCCCAGTCCAAATGGATAGTGCTGAAGCGCTAGTAGTAGTGTGTAGTTTGCTGTTAAAGCAGGCAAGGCAGAAACTTGTCTAATCAAGACGTGTGAACATAAATTGCAGCTCACACACATCGTCAGTGCAGAGCAAAGTCAGTCCAACACCATTCTCACGCTGGGATGTACTATACAAAATCTGACAGAGCATGTCTTTGTTAAGGCGACAGCTGCATTAATACACTAAAATCCTCCTTCTCTAAAGTCAAGCTAACTAGCTCGGCCATTCAAAGTGTCTTAAGTGTCATCGACTCTCAGTTTACATTTCTACATCTCACATCTCTTTTTATGAGGTTGGGGGTAATAGCAGTCACTGTGGCCACAAGAGACACTTGTAATGTGATAATGATATATGCTATGACATAGTTTAACAGTAGCACAATTAGAGAGGAGTCATAAAGTCAGCAAACTGACTCAGGAATGTCAGTTATACAGCCATATATATCTAAAATCTGCTAATGTTAGCTAACATTAGCCACCATAAGCTAATTGTCATACCAGACCAAGTAAGGCTGTAGCAGCAAACCTCCTTAGTGTGTTTCATTTAGCAAAGGTGTGTTTTTCTGCTATGTATATATGTACTGATATCATATAAGTTGGGTGGAATAGGTGCACAAGATGTGTTGAATTTTTCATGCATAAATATTTTCAAGCTGAGTATTTTTGGCTGGCTTATTGTTCAGGTTTTGCAATGGAAAAAAAAGAACTAGTTAATTAAAAACACAAGCTTCCACGACAAGTTCACCATAATTTCAAGTTTGCCCTTGTCACCACTAGAAAGCGCAACCGTGAGGGGAAAGTTTCAGGTATCAGGTATCATTATTTATTACCCACTTACATGTCACATGGTACACTGCTGCTATTTTAAAGACCACCATATCCTCCAAAATAAAGTCATTTTGAAATTAACTGTGAAACCAGTGATTTCCCTGGATGGACATTTTCATAGATCCAAATGTTTCTTTCCTGTGCCCTGTAGACCTTTCTCCTCAAATTAGGATCACATGTCCTCTGGATAAAATTCACCACAGGGCACAGTTTTGTTGTCCTTTACATATTTTAAAAAGCTGCCCATGTGGTTATAGTTCTATAAAACCCTACAATGTCATTGTTCTAAGTGGGAAAGTTTAGTCTGGCCAAGTTCTTTGCTTTTCTCCCACTGCGGCAAAACCCATCTCGTGTCCAGAAGCACTAGACCAGATGTCAGGACTTTGTTGTAGCTGAGTGTTTGTTATTCCACTGTGTGACAAATCATTATCCTCTCGTCCTTATGCATGTTAAGTGTACTGCTGTCACCAGAAGAACTGAAGAGAACTTCAGGGAGGCTGTCACATGTAAGACACTACAGATGGAAGTAAAGAGCTATCAGGCTGTTACTCCATGTGGGACTATAATGAGTAACACATACTGACATGCAAGCAGAATAATTTTTGGCCTTTTATTTAATTTTTTTTTACTTTTGTCATAAACATTTATTGAACCATCTGAAGGAAAAACCACCTACAACCATGTTTGTCAGAAGGGCAGCGCAGTGTGTTGATCAGGCAAAGGTTTATAAAAGTGGATTGAGGTGAAGATTATCATCATTTCACTCGGTGTAGATAGGTGGGAGGATTTCAGAACCCAGATATCGCTACTGCTGAATGAGAAGAGAAAAATGCCATTGAACATGTGAGATAACAAATACCAGAGTTCGGTTAACTAAGCTGCAGTTCCTTCTGACCAACATGAATCAGAAGAGCTCCGAACCTTTACATAAGTAAATGGATCCAATGTTGTATTGTTAATAGTACTTGTGTTAATGATCTGAATATGTTCACCACTGATAAACAATCATAACATGTATGGAAGGAAGTACAGCATTCTTAGTTACACTACCTTTAGATGGTCCTGAGGGGGAGGTCCCTGTCAATTGCAGTACTTCTGTGTGTAAACTACTTGACAAGAGAAAGGACACTACTAATATCCCTTATAAGTAAATGCCTTTAATGAGAACATAAAACCTGAACGCTAAATCCTACCCATTTATTTTTAAAGGAAGTTTCATATTTACTCAAATTACTGACATTACAGACAAGATTGGCTAACCTCACTGAAGCAGTTTAAGTGTTTCCCATCTGTTCAGTTCAGCATATTTAAACAGCTAAGCCAGATTTAGCACATGAAATTAGAGGCGGTGGTGTTTTCAGCCAACTAGTGCACAATAACATAACTTATTGCACAATAACATAACTTATTGCAAGGTCTAAATCAAATTGAAGTGATTTAACTTTTAATTAACATACCGGTAAATCTTGTTCCTATCCTGAGTCATGACACTTACAAAACTTAATAGTGGCCCCTGTAATGTATTAATGATTGAGACAAATGCAGTCATGAATCATTTGGCTGAGTGATTGTTCTACACACACAGTGGCAGGAAATGACACAAACATGGTTTTATAAAGCACAAAAAAACCCAACAACTTTATTTACAAAAACAGACCACTGCCCCCATCCCACAAACCCCTAAATTCAGTGACTACTGAGGAATGCTATGTCTGTGTCTGTGGCTGAGGTTGGGAATTTACAGGACTGAGAAGAACACCACACAATGCAAACCTTCAGTGTTCTTCCACCCACTTATTTAGTCGGAGTTCAGCCGTCGTCTAATGCCACAGTATGGCAACACTTGTTGAGCCTTAGACCAAGTTCGGCTTCTGTTTGGTTCCCAGTTTCGAGTAAGCAATATGCTTTAATGAGCCTGGGGCCAACATGTTATCAAACAGACAGGTAGAGCAAGGGGCTAAGAAAGATTTAATAATACCATCTTGGACTATGGTATAAGCATAACAGATAATTCTAATCAATACACATTAAGATGATCACATCATAGAAAACATGTTTGTTTCATTCTGCTGAGATCAAAGATAGAGGACACAAACTGAAAAACACCTTCTTGCTAAGTAACAGACACTAAAAATATGCTCAGCTTTATGGGGTCTTCTCTGTTCAGGCAACATGACAATCTCTACACACTGTGTCCATAACTAGACGTTTCTGCTTGGCATGAGAAAAAGCCTTTGAATTAAATGCATTCTCATGCTCACAGATAATTTAGGTTCATTATGTTTGTACTCTGAGGTTGCAGATGACACTACGGTTGCTGTTCATGTAATCGGGTTCGTGTGAATTCTGTTCACACAGCTGTGTGTGTGTGAATGACGCTCATCACAGCTGTGTGTGTGTGAATGACGCTCATCACAGCTGTGTGTGTGAGAATGTCGTTAATTGTGGCAACACAATTTAGCAATGTAAGAGAACTACTGGCTGAGGCTTCCTGTCATGTTTCCATGTAATGATGTCTTTGTGTTGCCGCATGTGTGGTTTCTGCTGTCAATGGCACAGGGGAGGTGTGAAAAACTTACAGAAAATTCTCAGTAATTAAGTCAGTTAAGTGTGTACGTGGGGGGGTGACACAGCTGTGTGGGTGAGTGTTCACGCACTTTGAGTTTTGAATGCAAGTATTTGTGTTGGCAATGAAGAGTCAAAATTGAGCAACGTACGGGAACTATAAGCATGTGACATCACGTGGTATGTTTCCATGTAATAAGATGCCCACAAGTGTCTGGCAATGTGTGTCTTGAAATGGGCATACTGTGGCGCAGCAGAATTTATGTGTGTAATAGTCCTAATGAGTGTGTCTCTGTACACCCCTGCTGCATGAAGGTGTATGATTAGAAGGCGTAGCGAGTGCGAATGTCCTCCAGTTTTTTAGAGACCTCGGGTGGCGTTCTGTCCAGCTCTTCTGCTACACTTTTCTGCTTGTGAGGGTCCATACTGTTAAACTGCTCACACAGATCTCCGTCAATCACATTCTGGAGAGAAAAACAGGAGAAAAAAAATGACTCAGGATTGGTTTCTAATAGTCTATGATGAGTCCTGAAATCTGAAGGAGATGAACAGATCATATGACGAGATCTTTACAAAAACACACAGACGTGTAAAAACAATACCAACAGATACCAACCTTGACTGGGAAGTAGTAGGATCTAAAGCTGAGATGGTCTCTGCCGCACAGTGGAGGGAACTCAGAGCGCATATGCATCTCTAAATGCTGGAAGAAGTCATGGTCCTGGACAAAAAAGACAAAGAATAGAAGGAGACATGATGAAGTGCAGGAGAAATGGAGAGGGCAGAAAAAAGGCCAATAAAAAGTACAACGGGACAAAAAAAGCTTAGAAAACACATTTTGTGTAATCAAATCTATCATCAAACAGTGACGGTGTGAATTTTGAGGGTCACAGTGACACATTAGCCTCTTACGACACGGAGTGTGTGGATGTTTGCGTTATACCTCATGTGAGGTGAATGGGACCAGTATGCCGATGCCCCCAGAGAGAGTGGTGTAGACCAGGGACTCTGAACCTCCAGGGATCAGAGTGGTCTTCTGGAGAGATAACACTGTCTCTCCCACGTGGTAGTTCACTACCACCTCAGCCTAGAGATACAACAGAGGGAGAGAAAGATAGTCATGTGTTACTGTTATATGGTATGATTCACCCCGTCAACCCCTTGAGTGACACCCCTCGAGTGTGTCCGAGACACAGTTGGACAGTAATACAGATGGCAATCACTCATTTCGAACCTTCTTGGCTCCTCGCCACCAAAATTGTTTTCATTTTGAGCAACACTCCGTGTGACAAATTGTATTTTTTAACGCTATAATCACAAAAACTTAAAAATCTTCCAAATTGTGCATGTAAAACTCATTAATACACATACTTTGATTTCCTAGCTAATATAAATATATCCTCAGGGTTCCCAAACATTTTTACCAATGAATTTTCAAAACTTTCCCATAATATTTTACCTGATTTCCACAACTTTAAGTAGTTTAAAATAGGTAGGCCTATGGCAGATCTCAGGGTCCTGCATTTACAGATGACGTAACACATTCACACATCATGATTGGCTCTAAGTGGGAAAAGTATACGGATGTTGTGTGTTCGCGACACAGACTACCAAATTTTGCCTACGTCTCAAGCCATGTATTATATTTGCTGTTCAAAAGCTAAAACATTATTAAACACGCACTTCCCAGACGTTTCCGCCGCCAACTAGTTGCGTATCACATGATACTAGTAACATTTCAACGGTCACGCAGCGCTGCACTAGATTTTAAATTTGTAATACAAGGAACGTATTTTGCGTAATGTTAGACATGTTTTGGAATTTTTATGAACATATATTAAAAGCCAAAACAATATATATTCAAAACTTTTCCAAAACATTCCGTTAATTCCAAGCCATTTCCAGGCCTGGAAAACAGTTTTTCTTTTCCAGGAATTTCATGACCATGAGAACCCTGCATCCTATATAGTGCTCAAGATTTAAATTTGTCATTGTTTGGTTTTCTGCCACATTGAATCACAGGGGATGTAATGGGGAAGAATATTTAAATGCTTCTAACATTAGGTCACAGTCTACAATGGCATTTCAATGACCTCTTGACTTCCTGTCAGTGAGTACGACTGACTGCAGCTGGTAATTTCTATCTTTTCACAACGGAAATTACAAGGAGTTCAGTTAATACATGACAAAACAGATCATATAATAACGCGTCCGATATGTCACTGAAGCCATTTCAGGTCCCAGGATCATCCGTCCTGACAGCTGCACGTACGTATAAAGTACATTAACAGTGGTATCTGTGCCAGGGTCAGAAAGAAGACACCGTCATCTTCTGCTTAGAGCAGGGGTGTCAAACTCAGTTTGGTTCATGGGCCACATACAGCCCAATTTCATCTCAAGTGGGCTGGACCAGTAAAACCATTGCATAATAACCTATAAATAATAACACCTCCAAAATGTTCCCTTTCTTTTATGTGAACAAGTACATTCTGAAAACGTTCACAATTCATTAACCATCCATGTACAAGACAGATGATGAACAGCCTGAGATGTCTTATGAAAAATAAGTGCAATTTCAACAATATGTCTCAGTTTTTCCACATTCAGTAGGTCTACTGTCATTACGTGTGCATTACAATTTACAAATCACAGTGGATCTACAAAGGCATAAAACGTTTTCTTGGAAAACCCGATACAAAATGTTTTCTTGAAACTTTTCTCCTTTTTGACAAATACATTTTCCACCGCCGCGGCTCCTGCATGAACAGTA
Source organism: Maccullochella peelii (assembly GCA_002120245.1). Taxonomy (NCBI): domain Eukaryota; kingdom Metazoa; phylum Chordata; class Actinopteri; order Centrarchiformes; family Percichthyidae; genus Maccullochella; species Maccullochella peelii. The sequence continues at coordinate 72,466 of LKNJ01000734.1, forward strand.
GCCTTTGCTTGAGGAAAAGTTAACCTTCAGGGCTTTCTGCCGGAAAGGCTTGGTGCCTGCTGCTCTTATTAGGACAGCGTAGTAGGAATAGCAGTGCATTTTATTGAAAAATTGGAATTAATGACTTCTCTGCTATTTTCACACTTTGCAAAGTCATCCAGTGGGCCGCACTGGACCCTTTGGCGGGCCGGTTCTGGCCCGCGGGCCGTAAAGTTTGACACCCCTGGCTTAGAGGATATTGGGCCGGATGGTCAGATTTAATCCAATAACTATCAAAAAACTGTTTTACCAATAATTAGAGGTAGTAATCAGGATACATGACACTGATGCCATGAGACCAAGAAAGCACTGGGTAAATTAAAATAAACTCTGTGCCCCAGACACAGAACACAGCTTCTCTCTGATGGGAAACAACAGGCCTGGATGAGACCAACAACAGTGTCTCCAGAGAGGGGACAAATGAGCCCATCTCAAGATTCAACATAAACCCTGGAGCACTGAAAAAAGAAATTACAATCTGTGTTTTGACTGCTCTGGCCATAGACTGACTGGATTAAAGAAAACCATATATACAAGCCATCACTGATGTCTTCTTTCCCTAAGGGAAACTTGGACACACTCTATTAACATGATCCAAGGTGTCACGGTCAAACCTTTTTAAGTGTTGAGGAGCTGAGGAAAGGGAGTCAGCCCAGGCTAATGTAGCCTTGGGGAAGGGAGGGACTCCCCAGGCACTGGTCAAACACTTTGACCTGGCAGGGACGTGACCGGAAAAGAACCATAATTATTTAGGCACAGTGACTACAAGCTGTGCCTGCAGGGGAGAAGGCGAGGAATTTAACATTAAGAAGATTGTAGCTGCTGTCTCGCGTGACAGCTGAAGCGTCACACTTTGTCTTAGTCTTTGTTCTTGCAGAAGAGGTATATTTTAGAATATTGGCAGAACAATAAAACTCATCGTGGTAAAAAACAAACAAAAAAAAAACAAAACAAAAGGCTTGAAATCATACAACAATAATAAGAGGGATGAATGTAAACATAAGCTAAAAGATTCACTCATGTTTTTAGAAAATCTGCAATAAACCTATGAGAGAAGCCAAATTGGTGAATATTTTTATGACAAAGAAATTCTTCTCATTCATTTAAACACAAATACTGCTTAGGTATCAATTATCCCCATGTATGTGTATGATTGTGTGTAACTTTTTATTTGACTTTTTAGATGGCTTGTATGTAATTTGTCTTGACAGTAGTGTGTAAATTTTGTCATTTCAATGAAACTTTGCTAAACTGAATAAAAATGGGAGCGACAGTTGAAAGCAATATCAGAAATCGCCCTCACACACATCTGACATTTGCTGTTAAGACAGTCAATCCTTTCATTTTGCTCAACAGACAGCTGTGTCTCCCTGACCTTGATCTTTTGAGATACATTGATCAAATCAAAGTGGAATGCATCCAATTTAATGTCAGACAGCATTTTAGACAAGCCATGTATGGTTAAGTTCATCCAGCCAGATGCGAGCACACACACACACACACACACACACACATCAACACACACATCAACACACACATCAGGTTAAATCCAGGCAGTCACACTCGCATCTAAAAACAGACGGTGTACATTTCCAAAGTCAAAGGAAATTCTCAATCAATGTGCACGGGGGCAGAAATAGCTAACAAACACTTTGTCACAAAGACAACGGAGGACAAACTCGTACAGTCTAAATTGGAGGGACTTTCCCAGTCTATCTGCTACCTAAACAGTTTTTGACCAAAATTGAAATATGGGATGTTATACTGAGTGTGTTTCTCCCAAGCAAGTGTGTGTGTGTGTACACACTTGCATTTGTGAGACGGTTAAACTTGTGGCTGACGGTGTTATGTAGTTTGTTTATGTGCGCGTGTGTTATGTGCGCGTGTGTTGTGTCTGCGTGTGTTGTGTCTGCGTGTGTTGTGTCTGCGTGTGTTGTGTCTGCGTGTGTTGTGTCTGCGTGTGTTGGCGGTTGGAGGAGGCAGATCAGTGCATCAGGCCAGAGTCCTGCACATGTAGCAGCATGTCTGAAGCAGGAACCGGACTGAAATCATTCAAACTTGCTGGAGCTGGGCTCAAAATGCTGACTAATAGATTTGGTCAGACCGCACACATAAAAAGTTCAGCTGTGCAATAAAGATACCTGTAGCCTAGTCTCACGCTTTATTGGCTTTTCCATCATGATTAAGTGCAGAGTTATGTGTGTTTGTTTCTATTTTAGGCCTTAAACTCTACATTGCAGCAACATCTGCTTGCGTGACCAGTAAAATAGAGAAATATGCTAGAGATTACATATTTTTGTAAAAGATGACAAGCAAAAAAGAACACAGTGACATGTTGGTTAACTTTCAGAAGCCTTACGTGGCGGATGGTTTGGGGAAAGATGGTTTTACCTTCTGTGATGCTCCATTAAGGAGGCCTCTGTCCCATAAAGCTTTGTTCCCTGTGGGGTCTTCATCCACATCATCGCTGGTGTTGGGGGGAAGACGCACCTGAGAAAATCATATTGAAAATGAAGACATGTATTTCTTTAGCTTGTCGGTCCTACTGGGCTCCAGAAGTTTTTTGTGTTACATTAATGTTTTTCAGTTCAGTGCCACAAAGAGCCAATTGTGCCTCATTAATCTGATGCTGTACATTTCAGTGTATTCCAGGGTGTTCTTTCTCTGCCATTCAATACAAGTCAGACACACACACACACACACACACACACACACACACACACACACACACACACACACACACCCCAAACCATACTTACGATGCTGATGTTCCCAAACTTGTCAGCAGAGGCCATGGTGTCGTAGTCAAGCAGACAGGCCGTGGTCACCCAGCGGGGATGTGTGTCATCGGCGAAGATGATGAGCTGGTTCTCGTTGCGTCGGTAACGAACCCAGAACAGGCTCTCCTGAACATCGGTCACGATCACCCGCTGGCCGATGGTATGGATGCTAGTCACCAGGTTGGGAACGTGCTAAAGGGGAGAGCAATAAAGTACACTCAAAAGACACGACATGGGTGTGCATTATTGCACAAGGGAAACATGTTCTGGTCTTTGAACTGCTTGACTGTGTTTCAGTGTAAACAAACTGTTCTGTGTATCCTAAAGATCTCACAAACATGGTGAATGTATTTCCTACCTCCTTCCTATTTTACAGACTATAAAACCATCAATGTTAATATCGCATTGCAGTCTTCTTTGTTATCGGCATATTTTCACTACTGGCTGTTAATTTGCATTAAAATTGTGTGTACACATGAGACAAGATACAAATGACTCAGGAACTCAATGTGTCAGTGTGGACAGAGCTGAATGTAGTTTTAATGCCAATTACAGTACTTTTAAATGAAGTAGATAAAAGTTAACCTACCGTTACCCTACTCAACAGCAGATCTACACGATTTTAGAGTATCAAAATGTGTTGCTGGAATTATTAGCAACTAGTGATTATCAAATGTGTGGCAAGAAGCTGTCAAAGAGGACTACTTGTCCCAAATGTCCCTCCATCAATCAAAGCTAAAAACCCTGAGAAGAGGCCTCGTCAAACTGCAGGCACCCACATCACACACAGCCAAACAAACACTTGATGCTTTTTAGCAGCTTTGCTTTATACAGAATGTGACTGTCAAACATATTCACATCAACAGCTCACAGAACACAAAGAGCTACATTAGGTGCATAGATGTGCGTGTATTTGGGCCTTACCTTGTTTTCACACTTGCGCAGCAGCTTCTTTTTGCCCAGGTCGTAGATTCTCAGCAGTTTCCCAACTCCCACCAGTACTCGACCCTGGAACGGAGCAATGGCCAAAGGCACGTCCTCTACTGGGGTCTGCCAATCAAAACACAAAGAATTATTAATGAGCCGCAGCTAGTCAGATAATTTAAGCAGCTTTCAGGAAGATTTAGGTCGAGATGCAGCAGGTTTGTCTAAACAGAAACAGCTCATATTTCTTAAGAGGTACAAGACCTCCTTTTTGAAGACGGGTCCAGTGTCTCACGTAACCCAGTGTTAGACAGAAGCTCCAGATTCCCCCTTAGGTCCTAACTGTCAATCAAGAAGATGAAGACTTACATAATGTTTGTTCTTCTGTCCACTCTTCTGCATTGTAATGTTTTTATGTGAACAACAGATAAACTGCTGCAGTCTTATAAAACATAATTTACCTGCCTGCATAGTAACACTGTTTTTCACATGGCACCCGCAAAAGGTAATATAATCACTTTAGCAAACCTTGTGATAGGAAACCATGCTTACTTAAGTTTTTAAAGTATGCCTTATGACTATCAAAAAGTCATTACCACTTACAGACATTAAGACAGCATTCAGGGACGCGCCCCTGAAAAAAGCCCATCCACGGGAGAGGTTTGTGTCAGAACTGCAAACAAAAAGACAGGCAGCACAAACGAGAGAGCTGGCAGCGTAACCGCAAAGAGACAGTGAGGGCAAAAGTCTGATCAGCGAGAGAAGCAGAGGAAACTGTAGGCAAAAGGACATATTATCAAAAAAGTAAAAGACCACTAGTTGACACCATTACACAAATAGTTAAAGTTTTACTTTTGTTTGTTTCAGTGAGTTTTATTCTCTCTCAAATTCTTATTTTTGTTTGATATTCAAGAAGTTTTGTTTGATTTTTTTCGTCGTCCTTTGCTCAGCTGACACTGCAGTCATTGTATCACTGATGCTGTCCTGTCTCAGAGGCGTTCGCTTGACTCGATTTGAGATGCTGTGATGATTTTAGGTTGCCTGCTTTCATAGAAAATCTCTACAGTGAATCTTTTACTGCCCCCTTACAAACATGCACCTTAGTGGCTTGACACTGGGAGCAGCCCTCAGGAGATCAATTTAGCCACCAAACTGCTTTAATGGGCTAATTTTGATATCGCAACTCAAGTCACGCCTATTTAACACAATTCAACAACAACAATAACAAATAGAGAAACTCATTTGGCAGAAAATTCACAGCGTTATTAGAAAAATTGTGTTGATGTTCCCAAGAAATATATATGGCATGACAACAATTCAAGTAAGCCTTACCAGTCAGATCAGGGATTTTTTTTTTTAACCGAATGGGACAATCACATTGCATTATCATACTCTACATCAGTCAGTGATATCATTACACTTTCAATACTGGTTGTTAAACACAGTTTTACAGTTTAAACACAGCTGGAGCGTCAGTCGCTGCAGTGTACACTACCAAGTATGGGTAAGACCACCAGCAAACAGAAAAAAAATGAGACGACTTCACAGGTAGAGCCTCATGAGGAGTATTATTAAAACTATTGACAACCAGAGTCTCTTCAAGTCCCAACAGTGTCTACTGGCAATGTTGACTGTAGCATGCACACACAATCTGCACACAACCCCTGTGTACCCATGACTGTGTTTGTGGTCAGATATTTGTCTGTACTCATAAATGTGTCATCATATACCCGAGTATGTCAACTTGGGTATGCATAATCTGTCTTCTATCTGGGTATGTGTGTTTAGACCAGATAGACTAATTTAAAATATCTGGTTAGGTGGTTGGGAAATTCCTCTAATGTGAAAATAAGTGGCTGACACCACTATGCAATACAACACTCGTGACTCACTTCCTTTGTTAATCCACATCAGGTAACAAACGCATGTGGGCTGATTTACCCTGATGGTCTCCACCCTGCTTGAGTTTCAGGGGAATTGCCCGGGCAGCAGTTCATGTCGCCAAGGACAGTAGCATCTGTATTTGATGTCATTAAAACTTTACTGTCCTGCCTGGTGCACTTTGGAGACCTTTCTCACAATCGAGTCACCTTAGCACCCATCTCAAACTGTGACCTGCTAACACGCATTTCAATTATTACGTTTTCTAAGACAATTAACACCGACTGCCCCAAAGTTAACGGTCATGTGATACGATCCCACTTCCCCCAAAGAAAAAATGTATAATGTATATATAAAAATGTATACTAGTGTCTGACATCAGTATGATGTCAAATTGGCCATATTTTTAAGTCAGGCTTTAATCACAGAACTGTAACTTTAACTTTGAATCCAGGCTCAGCTGAATTCACCCAGCTGCAGATGTACTGGTTCTGGACCTGCAGTTCCAGTACAACCTGCGCTACCTATTGGCAAGATAAGTAATAATAATAATAATAATAATAATAATAATAATAATAATAATATTTATATAGAACCTTTCCAAAACAAAGATTACAATGTGCTTTAAAGAGTAAAAATAAGCAACAGAATCATGAAACTGTTAATCATAAAAACAGTAAGAACAAAAGCCCCATCAGTAGAACATTATATAAAATAAAGCAATAACACAAAATAGCAGCAGTGGTTTAGACCTGCATATGTGCAAACAAGCTGATGTCGCCACCTACAGGCCTAGAAAGAACAGCCACTGCAAATTTTTGGCACTCAGTAAATGTCTGCTGTACTGAATGAGTGAATGTGTGAGTAACTTTGTGACTAAGTTGCAACCCAGTTCCTTTAAGTGCTTTGCATGTAAAAAATAAATAACGACAAATAAAAGAAAAGAAAAACGCAGCAAAACAAAATTTGTTTTCCTGTCAGCAATCTAAATTTCATTTCATTTAAATTCAGTATACCCACCTTGTGCACAAACTCCAGCTTCTCCCCTCCGCTGATGAGCCGATAGGTGTAGATAAAGCCGCCGCTCACTGATCTGGGGTTGAGAATCATGTCTCTGGCCACACCCACCAGAACATACCAATCATCTCCTGTGTTGGGGAAACGACACACTGCAACACTGAAAATATCAAACGCAGGAAAAGGGGAAAAAAAGGAGGTGTGAGATACGGGCTCTTAAAAGAATAATCAAACACATCCATCTTGTTTGAGGTCTGTGTAGAGGTCCTACACAGAAATGAAACGACAGCAACATTTCCTCAGAACATCAGTACCACTAAACATTATGCACTGGAGGCTGATACAGGGTAAGCAAAACTATATATTTCCATGATATCTATGCAAGTTGCCTGCTTACTAACCATGCAAGGCAAGACACATTTATTTATAGAGCACATTTCATACCCAAAGGCAACCCAAAGTGCTTTACAGAGTACACAGGCAAAGCACAAGAAACAAGTGATAAAAACAACAGAGTAAAAAGAACAAAAACAAAACAATAAAACTAACAAATTTGATTTAAAAGAAAATGAATTTAAATCAATGGGAAATGGGTAGATCTTCAGCTTGGATTTCAAAGTGGTCAGCATTGTCTTAGCTCTTCTGGCAATTTGTTCCACATTTGAGCAGCATAGAAGCTAAAGGCAGCTTCACCACACTTAGTTTCGACTCTGGGAACTGCCAGTAATCCAGAACCAGCTGATCTGAGAGGTCTGCAAGGTTCGTACTAGGTCTGATAAATGTCTTGGACCTAAGCCATTCAGTGATTTATGGACAAGCCGTAGAATTTTGAAGTTGATTCTGTGAGAAGCTGGTAGTCAATGCAGTGATCTGAGAACTGGAGTTATATGCTGAGCTGTTTTGGCCCTTGTTACAACCCTGGCAGCAGCACTGTGGATCAGCTGAAGCTGTCCGATTGCAGCCCTGTGAACAGTCCATTGCTGTAGTCCAGCCTTCTAGAGATAAAAGCATGTACAAGTTTCTCTAGATCATGTTTTGATATCAATCCCCTCTGATCTTTGCAATATTTTTAAGATGGTAGAAGGCTGATTTGGTTATTGAATTAATGCGACTACTGAAATTGAGGTCTGAATCCAGGATAACACCAAGGTTTCTAGCATAGATCTATGTATAGACCAAAGACACGGTTTGTACAGCTTTTTAAGAGTAAAATTCAAGCACTTTCAAGGTACCTAAACCAAAAATCCCCAGACTGTCAACACGTTTATCATCACATCTTAATTGTTACTATAAATGTCAGGAGACAATAAACAGATATATCATTTCATTTCAAATATTAAAATATTTCTTGGTTTATGAGTGATTGTGTAGATGAAAAAAAAAGCATTTTCCAAACTTTCCAGACTTTGTACAAACCCTGCACAGAGACTACAATATTTCTTGCAAAATGGAAGGATCTGATGAAATATAAAAACTGGCCACTGCATTTGTGACATTTTTGAGTTTGCTGAGGAATATTCACCGTTGACCATAGATGTATAATCTATGCTACATAAAATACTAACCTGTGCCTTCAGAACATTATCTCTCATGGTCACAAACAGCCTGTTATCTGAGACAGTGATGCTTATTAATGCTTCCTAAGGATTACACTTGCATTTTGTTAATATGTGGAACATGCATTCCTACTTACTATTCATAATTGTCCTGATTTCAAAATATTCTATATGTAATAATAGCATGTAGAAAAAGTCTTGACTGAATGTTTAGGCCAAAGTAATTTAAATACATAGAAGACAGACAGTTCAAAGTATTTCAATCAAATAAAACTAACAAAATGTGAAGAAGAAAAAACAGCTAAAGATAAGACGATTAGGAGATTAAAGGGTTTGCCATCTAACTTTTAAGACAAGTGAAACCAAAAAGCTGCAATTAAATAATTCTAACTATGTTTATTGTGCTGGCTGTCAGTGCAGAGGAGTAAGATGATAATACAACTCTATTAAACAACTCTTTCTTAAACATAAGGGCAAAACTAGTTTGCTCATCTGAATTATGCAATCAATCATTGGAAAACAGAAAAAATTACATTTCAAAGATACTCTGTTATGTTGTGGCAGCTGCTGGTTACATTCAGTACGTTAGAAAACACCCTGGCCAGAGTAAGAGTTTTGGAGGCTGACTGTAAACCAATGTGAATGGCGTAATAAACAGTCCAGAGTCAGACTCTGGACAGCTTTACCTCATTTACCCCCACACACACCACTTACAATTCAAGGCCATGGACCCATTGTCATGCGTTTCACACTTTGACCAGCCCACACTCATCCCGCCACTCCTGTTTGTAAATCATTTCATAACGCTTAAAGCTTCACTACAACCACCTGTAAACAAACACCCCCACTCATTAAATCGAAAGCTGTACTCTGGCTCAGTGTCATAGTTTTATCATGCTGTTCCAACGACTCGCTTCTTTTTTCTTCCTCCATAACCTCAGTGTTCTGCTTCAGACATCTCAGAATTACATATAACCTACACTAGCGATGGGTACTATTAAGCTTTTATCCATACTCTTATCTGTTCTTTTTTATTACTGTGAAACAAAACTGATAGATTTAGAACAGGATTAGAATTTATTTAGATTTTTTACACAACAAAATATTGTTTCTTGAGCAACACCAATGTTTACAACAGCAAATTATCAATAACAGATCCCTAGAAACAAATGTAAAATCTGAATATGAATAACATTGCGGACATCAAAGCTCTGACTGTAGAACACAGAAAACAGTCACAGTAACTCATTCATCCTCCCTCTGCTAATGTGAATTCACTATCTGGCAGGTAAGGCTGGCAGAGGGAGGAGGGGCTGCCATCTCAGCCAGTAAGATTTTTCAAAATTTTAAGATATGTGGCAAACTAGGCTAAACAGTTTCGTTTAGCTTGTTCATAACAATTGGCTAATAGCATAACACATGAACTATGGCTATGTAAAACCAGCGGTGGATGGAAGACTGTGGGCAAAGCAGCTGAAATACTGCTTTCCTGCAAACGTATGCTTGTCTTGATAAATTACTCTTACTTGCTTTTTACTCGTGAAGGTTTTTATTGCACTTACAGTACCGAGCATAGCTGACGTTAACTCCAGTAAAGTGTCCAATTCAGCATCCCTACCCTATACTCTACACACTATGGCACCGATGCCTTGTTTCTGGTTTGATTCACACCCTTTCCTGTTTGTTATAAATCTGTCTGTTCAGCCATCCCTCATCTGAATGTAATCATCTACGTTTCCACTTGTACTAAGACATGACATTGAACTTGCTCACCTGAATGCAGCTTCGTTCTGTTCCAGCTGCACCTGGTCCAGTGTTGAACCCTGTATAGGGTTGACAAGACGCACCAGTGAGGCCCACTGTCCTGCTCCAGCTTTAGGTGCACCAAAGATGGCCTCCGAGAGATTCTCGTTGAGGAAGGCAGCAGCCATCTCAGCAGCCAGTTCTCTTTCATCCTCACCAGCAGCCTCCACCATCTCCTACAGAGGCAACAGCAACATAGAACAAAGCAGCAAGTCAGCTGAAGGGATACCCACAGCATTTAGACCAACGTGAGCCATCTTTTCCCCCCATTACCAGGTGACTGACAAGCCCACTGCCACCAATACAGTGAGTGGTTTCATGTCTTCATGGAGGCTCTCATGGGGTTCATAACTAATGTTTAATGTTTTTATCAACATAATATACCTGAGTTTTTCACCTGATTCCACTTCATTCACACCATTTTATTTGGAAGACAGATGCAGTGATATGTTTTGGTGTCCTCCGATTAGTGGACTTTTCCTTGCCGATATGTATACTAGAGCTGAAACAATTCGTCGATCCACCGCAAAATTAATTGGGAACTATTTTGATAATTGAAACATGTAAAACTGTTGTGACCACAGAGCACTGATTCTCCAAGCTCAAGTTGATAAAGTCTTATTTAAGGAGCAGCATGGGACAAGAACTCAAAGGAAGCGGATTGTGGACCACTCTCCCACGAGACACAGTAAAAGGTACAGCAAAGTTACAAATGATAATGTCCTTCTTTTTAAACTCTAACCTGGAAAAATAATAACAGGTCTAACCAACAGACCATCTCGCTGCTCTAATAAAGTATTACTGTCAGGGACCAGGAGCAGACTTTAGTTTTGCCAGTAGGATCATTACACCATCATCTCATTGATGCTGCACTTCATACCTCAGCCATCTGTTGCTTTCGCTGAGCTTTTGTTGCCTCAGTGTAGGCGTTGTGGTCAGTCTCTATCACAATGAGGTTGTTGGTCTCCGGGTGGATTACAAATTTCCTGGGAGTGTACTGCAGAGGAAAGGCCACCTGGTTGAAGACAGCTCCTAATTTCTCCAAAGCCAAGATTCTGCCAGACAGATAAGGAGAAGAGACAGTTACAAAACATTTTTAATCTGAGGGGTACAGCAGAGCTCTAAAGATGGATTTATGCTTCTCCACTGAGCTGTTCTGTCTGTCCCGCCACAGACTCTTAATTTACAGGTCAGTCGAGGGTTTCTGTTCATTGTCAGACCTCCTACAACAGTGTCTGATGTGTCATACCCTATCAGGCAATGTGGTGCAATCATTATACTGTATACCTGGAGTTTCTTTTTTTTTTACTCTGTGATACAGAGCAAAGGCTCAAAGGTTTGTGATCATGACCACAAATACAAATCTGTATAAAAAATGAGACCGTTGACATTTTTCACTATAAATTCACCAAGAGATAGAAAGCAACAGCCTGTCTTCAACCTGCTTGTTTTGTCTTCGCTATTAGTAACCTCTACCATCTTTAGAAATGTATAAGAGAAAACACAAGCTGGCCAATTACAGTTCTTGTGGTGTCCACATGGTATCTCCATAGGCCTGACGCATATTGTTATTTTTGAGGAGATGCAGCACAAGGAGAATTGCTGAAAAATCACTTTCAAATTCACCAGACTTTTATTTCTTGATCAAATCTAAACATTGCGTTGGTTTCCGACATGTGTTTATTGATGGTTGAGGAGCACAATTACACTGTAACCCTAACAATCACACATTTTCTTAGGAGACAGCAGACAAACTAACTACTACACTAACTGTCTCATGGCTGAACAGCAATGCATTTTCGTTCTATATGCCAGACTTTTCGTGCCCTTCCCAAACTGAAACGGTTGCCTAAGTCATATGCAAACATGTCTAACTGTTGCCAACTGTCTAAATGTGCATCCATACCTCAGTGTGTTGGTGGAAATGGCCACTATGCCTTCAGGGCATTGCTCGGAGGCAAAGCCAGAGGCGTACTCCAGAGTCTCATATGACAGAGGGGTCAGGTGGAAGCGAGACTGGTACGAGTAGCTGAGCCAGGAGCGACTGGACATTGCCAGCACCTGTCATTGAGAAGAGAGATAGACAGTTTTTGATTCATCTCATGATAATTTGGTCTTTAAAATGACAAATCTCTCCAGGTGCTTAGAGCTTAAATTTTACGTCAAGATTTCTTACTTTCGACTGATCAACAGCCAAAGGGATTTTAATTTCATACGTGTGTGAGAGCAAACAAATGTATCATTTTGTAATTAAGTTGGTGTTATATTAGCATTATTAGCATCTTCTCTGCGTGTATTGATGAGTAAATGTTTGAGTCACATACAGCTTCCTGTCCCTGCATCCTGACTCTGAAGAGTTTGACAGGTCGTGACCCCAGATAGCGTGTTCTGGTATCCGACAGGTCGCCCGTCACTGGGTCTAGCACAGTCCTCAGCAGAACACCGTTCTGAGAAAGGGGATCAAACGCACACATAAAACACAAACACAGATTACTAGATGACATGATCTAAAATCTATGTCCCAGTAAATTGTCACATTAGCCGTAAAGAATGCTTAATGTTATTACTTTTTTAAATGTAAATTAACATCAGTGTATGATATTAATTCAAAAGCTCTAGACATCTGGCTCTGGGCTGTGGGTAATTGTTTGGCTGAACTTCTGGTTCGATATCATAGGTTGTTGCAAATATTCATAGAACAATTATAGGAGACTTAACATATTGACTTTTTGAAAATCGCTATACTGAGTCTTAATATTCTTGCTGGATGACCTACAAGACAGATGCTTCTACACTGATGTCACCAAGTGTATTTGTGTCGTATGTGTCTTTACTATTAAATCATGAAGTATGCAAAACACGCGTTATTCATAGTTTCCCTCTTGGATCTACCACTAAGCACAACATCAATCGGAGCCAATGCTAACATTTACTGTAGATAGGACTTCTGAGGGCTTTTACAGGGCTGTGATTTCAAAGCAACATTTTTGGAATCAGTTTGATGAACGAGAAAGAATACCTGAAGCCCTATGTTGAGGTAGAGGAAGCCGATGGTTCCCTTTTCTCCAAGTTCATCCTGTTTCTCGACCCCTCCCATCTCAACAATACACAGACTCTCTGGCTGGGCTGGAAGGGCCTGCATACTCAGCGGCTGTAGGCAGTCCTGAACATGATAAACATTCAGAGGGTTAACACCATTTCAACATACAGAACTTAGCTGACATACAAAACAGTTTCACTTAAGTGTATATACACAAATATGTAGATAAAAGAGGTCCTCTTCTTTTAAAACATGTAGTGGTATGGACATTGGAAATCAACCATTTACTTAAGTGGTTAATTAAAGGCCGATTGGAGCTTTTAGGAACAATCAGTGAATGTCAGCACTGATTCCACCAATGAGAGGTGTAGCAAAAAAGTGGTATTTACCGAGGCTGTCTGCAAGAACTTGCTTTCAAAATTAGCATTCAACCACTTTTCCACTGAAATATCAACACCTTACAAATCATAACTTAATCGAGTTTTGACGACATCACATTCTCAAAACACACAAAGAAATCAAGCAAAAAAACAGGTAAAATATTTCAGTATTTATCACCATTACTTAACTAAATTAACAGGCATACACAGTAGCTTTTCTTACTGCCTCAAGGAACTCTCTCAAGAACAATTTGATACCCACAGGAACTTTGTTCCCCCTGACATATTGTCCTTGTAGGTTAGCAGGTCAGGATAGAGTCTGGTCAGTTGTTTTGGTTCATACTGTGATAAATATCTTATATCAATAAATATCTTAAGGGCTGTTCCTGACCTGAGAAGAAACCAAACAAATAAGATTCTGCTGGAGGGGATTCATGTCAGTGATTGAAACAAATTAATAAAACAAATAAATTTGGTTTCAAACCTGATGCTGGTGTGTTATAATGACATTTATTTGGATGCAGGATAAAAATGACTTACCGCTTACCACCACCTTGTAAGTCTCAGGCAATATTACGACAGTACTATTCACTCAACTGACAATAACTGAATTTTTTCCTCAACACTTTAGATTGGGTTAGGCAAACACACAGAGCCTTTAACTGTTATGTCAGGGTGCTAGTTTCTTTGATGAGGCATCTATTTTGTTTAGAAACTAGTGTTTCTGTTCATACCGAAGGGTCCAGGGAGATGATTCGGACAGTGTTGTCAACCAGTCCCACGGCCAGGAATCGTGAGCGTTGCTCACCAGGTGGAACGTTAGCCAGGCTCATACAAACCACGTCTGCAGACATCTCTTTCCGCTCTGTGTACTCATTCAGCTGGCCGGACTACAGAGAGGAAGAGGGAAACAGTATGGTTGCAGTTTAGAAAGTATTGAGTGTTTCATGTCTGGCACTAAAATCAATGACAACGTCAATAACATTCTGTTGATAGAGACAGAGCGCATTTAAGTCCCGCCCACACCGGAGGGGAAAACAATGAATCGCTCTCCATTGACTTTGTATTGTGTGAAGGTGCCTCCTTGTCATTTCAGTCTGCTAGCAAACAATAGACGCATGACTAAAAGCTGCTGTGTGGTGGGATGCTCTACCAACAGGGTAAAGAACCCAGAACTAAGTTTTTATAAGCTGTCGAACCGAAAAACTGAGCTTTTAAGAAGACAAAAGTGGATCCAGACGTGAAGCATCAGCAGGAAGAATGGGAACACTGTGGGATCCTGACACTCAGTATGCCTACGTGAGCAGCAAGCATTTTGTCACTTGTCAGTCAAATATCCAAATGTCAGTTTTAGGCTAACTATATTGCTGCAAGTTAAGCAAAAACATTTTGACAGTATTCAATTCAGTTTTATTTATATAGCGTCAAATCATAAAGTTATCTCAGGGTACTTTTTCCATATAGAGCACGTCTAGGCCGTACTCTTCAGAAAAAGTATGGAATGTGGCTAAATCAGAAAGCTATGTAGTATTATGTTTGCAAGTGCCTTAGCTAACTACATTAACTTAGCTTGAGAAGGGACACTGACAGAGTGACAATATTGAGTTTGTCAATATACCTTTTCCTCTCTGATAGACATAGGGTGCTAAAATAATCCGTTGACATGCTGTAATCTAATGTTTTTAGCTAGATACAGGCATTTTGTTAGCGTTTCAGCCCTTGGTTGCACATTGTGGCGCCGATTGTTTTCCCCTCTCGTAGGCGTGGCTTTCAGAGTATGACACGTTGCGCTCTGTCTCTATTGGTGTCACAAAAAGCCAACGCTGCTAAAAATACAAGGTATAAAACTTGGCATTTTGCAAAAGTTGAGAAGGAACTTTTTTAAAAGCTTTGTTTGAGGTCTGCTGTAGTAGATAAACCCCAAAATCCTTATTCCACTGAGATCTGTGACTTGTTAAATACAAGGTCGAAGTAACATAAGATATGAAATGCTGAATGTGTAACATCAGTACCATAACGTTTCAAAGATCTCAAAATTAAAATACGTTTGCATTTTCGTTTAGTGTATGCAAGTGCACACAAACATCTACTTTCTTACCGGGTCCATCTCAAAGTAGACCAGCTCCCCTCCAGTGAGTGCGATAACAACCTGTCGCTGGTTCACAGCGCACCGCACAATGGTTTTTTTGCCAGGAGTCTTCCACTCATTCACACGCTTGTCCGCTCGGATGTGGCGGATACCGTCTGGGTACACCTGTGCGGAGAAGCAGGGAGGGGAAGAGCAGAAGAAATAGGATGGAAAGAAATGTATTGTTTTGTTTTAATTGTTGATATTACTTTGTATTTCCTATTTTATTATTCCAACAGAATATCCTGCACACTTTTCGTTTATTGCTACAGATAAGGTAAGCAGCATCACACCCAAACATTTAAAACTCTCTTATCATTTTCAGATGGTCAAGACTGTATTACTATGTGCAGTCTTGAGCTAGTGTCCAGTATCAATGCAGGTATGAATGAAAATGATGTTAAAGGTACATTGCACCCACCTGTACCAGGGCGTCTTCACCGAGCAGTGAGCAGGAGAGAGTAGGCGTTGTTCCCAGAAATCCAGAATCTGTCACTTCCTCTACAGTCTCCCCGATGGACAGAACCAGAGTGGCGTTCACGAAAGATACAATGATGTAGGCATCAAACTCATCTAATGAAAAAAGGAACCGAGACAAACAAAGACAAAGGAGTACCGATTAGAAAGACAATGCTGATGGAGTTTTGCTGAAGCGAAATCTGATGAATAAATGAGAGCAGAAATAGACTGGAAGGACAGACACACAGCAGGCGACGTGCTAATTAATTAGCACTGGGCATTAAAAGTATAATTCAATAAAGACTTAATATGCACCTACTTTGGGTGACATTAACGTTCTGAAAATTATTCTAATCTGTTTTCTGTCCCGTAGGCAGATGCTTAAGACCCTGCACGTTTAAATGTATTCTCCTATTTAATGAATAAATGAAGGCTCAGTAGGTCATGGTTTCACCCACGAAGTCCATGGCTGAAACAACAAACTCACTTGATATGTGATCTTATAACAATATTGACCTGAATATGAAACTGACAAGACAACTCCTACTTTTGCAACACGAGGACTTTTCGAAGATAAACTTTTGGAATAATAGGCAGACCTCCATTGAATTACTGAATTTAAACAAAAATAAAATAACTCCAGGACCAAAGATTCTTGTCCCGGAGGACCACACAGAAACAGTCGATGTCATGAACGTCAGCCAGAAATTATCTGTGTTTTTTCCCTGCACACACACAGATTTAAAGACCAATCCCTGCCAGTTGTGGTGAAACAACGGAAAAACCACTTGACTTCTGTCAAAACACACACAAGCTCTTCACTTCCATGTACCAAATGCAAATGCAAGACTAAAACAAGAGAGATATGCGTGTAACAGGCTCTTCAAGTAGGGACTCTGAATAAAGTGGTCTATGTGCTCAGTTGCCTGATTTTGCACAGTAAAAGATTTTTGTTCTTGTAATAAAAACAGACCTTACATTTTCAAAAAGGAGTGACAGGTTACCGTATTAAAAGGCACAATCAGTAATCCAAATGTAAACATCAGGGTCGACCCATCAACGATAAAAGGTGTGTACAAACACATTACAGCAAGTTGTTATGTTGATTGACTGATCACACACTAAACAACAACTAAATGTAACTTATTCATGCTTTACAATGCTGTACAAAAAGGTTGGTACATGCAGCAGAAATCTGAAGAGTGAAATTCATTCATTCTGACAGCCTTAAGGTGAACTGAGTCAATCGTTGCCAATCCTTCCACAAATCTAACGGACTGACTGTAAGCTGAAATTTATACGAGGTTGGAAACAAGGTGAAGCTTATTACCTTCCACATGTCTGCGTACTGTCCACACAGCGTTGGGGTTACCGGGCAGCTCAGACACAGCCATCTCTGATACCTGATCGAGACAGATAGGGAAGGAAATGAACAAAAGACAAAAAATGAGGCAAATAAATATATATGGAGTCTATATAATATATCACAGTATATCTAGTTTGTCCCAAAACCCACTTGAATGTACATGTTCCACCCGAGGATACAGCCACAAAAAAGTATGGGTACGTTCACTCTACAGCTGAATATTGATCATTTTCCTTCCTTACTGTTGTAATAAAAATAAACAGATAAATCAAGTACTAACTATTAAATTTAATCGCAGATGCAGTTTGGCTAGCCTGAATGCACCAGAATCATTGTGATCTACCGGTTAAGTGACATAAAAGCTCCTTATAAAGGCGGCGTAGCAAAAGTAGCCCGTTAGCAGCGCTTCAATCCTCCACAGTAGTTCAGGCACAGTACTGAGTGCAGGCAACACACAATCACTGTAGTTACGTGCATAAAACGGAAGGAAATAGACTTCAATCGGCGGTAGCCGTTCCGCGATGATATTAAAAAACCAAATTTGGTGTTTGTGCTGAAATCAGAGTGATTTACAGACTCTTCAGCTTTTATTCAGAGAAGAGACATGAACAAACTCATCACTTTTCAGCCAGCAGAGAGAGAGTGTGTGTGCGCCTGTCCTTGCCTGCGCCTGTCCTTGCCTGCATGCATGTTATGTTGATAAGCGTGTGTGTGTATGTGTACCTCCAGTCCATGCCTAAGGACCCTCAGAGTAGACCGGGGTCCTCGTCCACAGGCGACATACAACTGTGGTGTATCTTCATTGGCCAAATCAGCAATCTGTCAAAATGAAAAGTAAACAATGAGCCAGCAGGGAAATGCACTGTTCAGAGACTTTTTATTACAGCAATACAACTCCCAGGTATTTGTATAAGCACGCAAACACAGACACACAAACACGCGTACACTGACCTGACAGGACATGATGGGTGATAAGTTCTCCTGTTCATCCACCAGCACAAGGTTCTTGAGGGGGCGGGGTTGGAAGAAGAAGGTGTCTCCCTCTTCCAGCGGCATTGCAGAAGAGAACTCAGGCTCCTCATCATCATCCCCCAAGTGGGCGATCTGGTAAAGGTAACTAAATGAAACAAAACGGCAGAATAACATGAGCTAAAGAGGTTTGAGAGAAAAAAGAGCAGATAAAGATAAATAGACAGGAATTCTGGCCACAAGCTGAGCTTTGAGGATATTTTTGCACCAATCTGAAGGTTTTCAAGCTCAGAAAGAAGAGTACAAAAAGGTTGCAAGTGGTATTCCGTCGAATATTCAAATTAACTTGAAGAGCAAAGAAGAAGAATTGATGCTGGCAAATGACTTACTGGTTTCCAAACTCTGAAGACACAAACAAGAAGCCAGTCTTCAGGACACACATGGCTGTTGCCACAGGGATCGTGTCAAAGTATTTCAGCCTGATTTCTGTGACCTGAGAAACAACACAGACCCCTTTTAAACACACATCTTTGCACCTTGAGAAAATGGATTTGGATATACCATTTGTTTCGCTATAAAATTGATTTTATCCCTCCTCCATCTTTGCTCACCATTTCTTCGTCTGTTTCCAGGGTAACCTTAAAGATATCTCCCTGCTCAGTTTGGGCCAGGAAGAAGAACATGGACTTGGTCTTGTGGGTGGCTGAGCAGACAAATATCATGCCACGCTCCGGGTCATCCAGGTCATTCTGTAGAATGGGACAGATGAAGAAGAGGGAGCAGAATAAAAATAAATGTGCATACAGAGACACAGACGCACATTAAAAAGTGGAGTGTAATGACATGAATTGTAACACAGCTTAAAAGGAAGAAAGAAACACACCCTTCCATTTGAAATCATAGTACTGAATTACAACATTATTGCTCATTCAATTATAGATTAAATCCTTACAGTCAAAGAGAAGAGTCACATTTTGATGCCCTGCCCATACGGAGCTGTAGTGAAAGACACTCAGAGAGCCAGCATATAGAGCTGACTGTGTGTAGTAAGCATAAAGCTTCGTTTTTCAAGATGTATTTCTGTATTTAGGACTCACCCTGCGTCGCGGGATGGGACAGCGAATGTCAGGCTGGTCTCCAAAATTCTTGTAAGTGATGTAGTTTTCGGAGCAGATCAGAACTCCACTGGGCCCATCTGAACCACCAGGAACTAGACAGAAAGTAGCATTTAGTGGGAGGCGTTTCTTTTTGTGAAAACAGCTGGAATCCAAAAGCAGGATGGGCTCAGCTGTTCAATCCAAGGTTTCTTTTTTCTACTTCCACTTGCTCTTCAATGTATGTTATTGTGCTGATAAACTCGTGCTGAGATCAGAGATGCACAATCTTTCTCCATTGTTAGTTAGTCAGAGAAGAGACATGACAATCTCATCACGTCTACAACACTTTGATGTGGGTAGTAGTAATAATAATAATAATAATAATAATAATAATAATAATAATAATAATCTTACAGCCATGCCCATATAGAGGTTCATCTGAAAACAAATCCAGTCCTAATAAGTTGCATATTCTAAAGATATTTCTGGCTAAATTTCATTTCCACACACCAGCCTCTTCTTGGCTCCACTGTCTCCAGCCATGAGTGACAGATGGGTGTACGCCACTTTTTATTCCTTATAACTACAGAAGCAGCTGATAACTGAGGCAACTACTGTTTCATCCCTGGTGTGTGCAGCCAGATGTGCCCAAATGCTTACCAGTGATGAGGAAATTCCCATGCTCTTCCAAAGCCTCACTGTACTTGCGGACCACGTGATTCAAGCCGAGGTCCAGCTCGTAAAAGGTGAGCGTCTGTTGCGTGTTGGCGGCAGCTTCTCCTGTCGGATCATTGTCAGCTTCCTGGTGAGAGCGAATATCAACATACAGGATCAGAGGTTTTCAAAATGAGCCCATTGTTAGACACAGTACAGCGTAAGACACTATGGGAACAGTGGTAACTTAAGTGAAATAACATAAGGGTAAAAAAAAATGCTTATGTGTCAAGATATCCAACAGTATTTGTTACCAATGGTGCTTGAACATGTAACTTAAGTGCTGAGATCAGAGATGTTAAATCTTTCTCCAGTGATAGTCAGAGAAGAGACATGAGAAACTCATCACATCAACAACACAAGCCAGTGTGTGTTATCTTAAAAGGCATGACCTTACCTCATAGTCCATTTCAAGGCAGGCAAACATGGGATTTTCAAAGCCAACGTCGACTCCTACTACATGGTAGACCAATGTGTTTGCTTTGTGGGCTTCCAGTGGAGAGGAGATGGTCAGTCTTGCAGCTGCATCTCTGTTCAGAATGTAAACCAGCTTCTGTTTCTCAATCGCTCCTAGACAGGGGAAAGACAAAAAGGCATCCATTCATAATGTAGTTTTAATATACATGGCTGTCCTTTAAGACTAAATGTTTTAATTGTTGCATACACTACAATATAAACTATTTTGAAGTTTGCACCATCATTCTCAGGAATTCTGCCTCTGAATACACACTCAGTTGCCAGTTTATTCAGTACACTTAGCTAAAACTAATGCCATCTAGTACAACAGACCTGCAATAAATCCTACCTTCAATATTTTTAAATTTACTCCCTTTATTTGTATGAGCTGACATTTACAGAAACACATGACTGAAACAGTAGGACTAATATATGTATTTACATAATATTAGCACATCAATATTAGTCTTCAACCCTTTTAGGAGGTCCATGTGCCTGTAATTACAATCTTCTGATAAATTCCTGTTATTGTAGAAGAAATTTTAAAAAAAGACCCTGTACATTGCAATGCAGTCCAATACAGCAGACCTGTAATTGATACTACTCAGTACTAAATATCTTTGCACAATTTAAAATGTTTAACTGTGTTCACACTGTCTACATTTACAGTGCTGTATTGAACTGCAGTACAAACAGTAAACTGTTTCTAATCCATGTACGTAAAAAGGTGTGGGACACAAGATTACAACAAAATACTGAAAACTAACACACTTTACTGTGTTATGGAGGTATACAACTTTATCTGTCTTCGGTCTGACATGACTGTAAGCAGAAATGGACATTTACTTTTTTTGGGGTCAACTGTTTGTTTCACGCAAACATTTTAACTCTTTGACTCTCTCTTCGTACCTATCATAACGGCTCTGCCTTTTGGGTCGACGGCCAGGAACTGTCCGGGGACAATGCGCCGGCAGCCACTCTTCCCAAACGTCTCTTGGTGGATCTTCTCAAACATGTTTTTTGATGGATGATATTCCAGGATGACAATACGACCGCTGTCACTTCCAACAACAATGTAGTCTAGAAAGGCACATGAACATGTTATAAATACAAACAATAAAAGGTAGTACATGGAGTGAGAGAACAATGCCTTTCCTTACACAGTTTATCATTGGGAGATCATAAAATTGTGGTTGAACATGTTTGTCCCAAACGGGGGTCTCAGGGAAGAGGGAAACCTTTTCCCTTCAGTAGAGGGACATGAAACCAGTGGCTAACTCTGCACGTACATCAATCTATATCATGAAAATCATCTAAGGGGAAAACACATTTTTGAAAAGGGTCTTTAACTATATATAATTCATGTTTGCATGTGCATGCACCCTTGGCTACATACCTTTGGTTCCTCCAGTGAGTCTGAAGGCCATCAGAGACCTAACGATGCCAAACACCTCCACTGTGAGCAGAGTGTGCACCTTTCCTGTGTTGGCATCTGGCCGCAATAACTCCAAGATCTTTCCCCTGGAAACGACAATCTCCTGCATCTTGGTTCCTACCAAGAAACAAACATCTCTTTTCAGCATTCTGCATGTGTCAGCTATCAACTGAAAAGAAATCCTGAATAGCTTTTCTCTCAGATATGGGTGTATTATGGTTCAAACCCAGGAATTGAAATCCTCATATTTAACAGAATTTCTCACCAAAGTCTGCTTCCCTTTGGGAACGCAGCATCGTTAGTATGTATGTCTAAGTTAGAAGCAGTTACATTATTTTATTTAATACTACAATTATCACCTTTTAATCTAAAAAATATAAAAAGGATGACAACAAAAGTTAGTATATCATTTTCAAAATGATAACTTTAGTTTAAGTGTTATTTGCAGCATGAAATCATTTTAAACCCGCAAGAAAACGACACTGTATATTTGTTTTGGTATTACATACAGAGGTGTTGCATGGTGAATACTCATAATCCCCACTTAAAATGTAAGGCATGTGCATCTGATAAATAAACCCAACATACACGCACACAAAAATATACATGAGAAAATTACAACGATTAGAGAAAAACTACAGGATGCTGACGAGGACAATTATCCTAACAGATGGAAGGAGAATTAACTACAAACCATTTTCTAAAATGCAAACACAAACAGGTGAACAGACAGGCCTACCATACATTCATATTATCCCAAGCAACTTTCATTTTTCCACATATATACACACATCTGGAGCAATTCAGGGCTCTGTGTTTTGCCCAAGGACACGCCATGTGGAAAGGAGAAGGCTAGTATTCTACTACCAACCCTACAATAAATGGACATCCTGCTCTAACACCTGACTTACAGGCGTCCCACAACCCACTCTTAACCCCTACTCTAGCTGTTAATAGAGAGAATAATTTGACAAAGATGGAAAAATGGCATGGCAGCCTAATGATAACCCAACCGTACAGGTAAAGAGGGCAGGCAGCGATCTCACCTGAGAAGTTTCCATGGATGGCATGAGTGATGCCAGTGGCACGCTGTAGGGTGATGTTGTACAGAAACATGGCTGCAGGGGCTGCAAACAGAGCGCTTAGCCCAGCTCAAACCTGCAGAGAAATAATGGAAAACAAAGAAGAGGTTTATGTATGAACACTAATATTTCTGTTAATGCTGTGAACAGTTTCGTTCCGTGCTTAACAGTGTGTTGACTGAACGGAGTTGCACAGTTGAGGAAGTAGCACTTTTGTAAAATTTGCTACCGTGGAAACTAATAAACTCCTCGAGGGAAAGCCATTAAGAGTTGGTAGAGGATTAAAATGCTTGCTGGACTGAACTTGTGGTGTTGTGGTTACTGTTTACACGCCAATGACTGACGAGCACTGCTAACGTTAGCTTAGCAAATAGAAGACGAACTTTATGCTAAGCAAGTCTGAATACCCATTAGTTACTGCTGTTTGCTAAATTACCCCATTTGTTGCAAAGCCGAGGTAACACAACGTTACCTACCTTTTACATTGACAATTTTAGTTGGTAAAAACAGTGCACACCGTTAGCCTATACAGCTCGCTCAATATCTTGTACCCAACGGACTGAGAACCCATTCATAGAAAGCGCCACTTTTGCCTGACGCTATCCCCCATTTTCTTGCTATGTTACTTAAGACCGTGCACATTTTACATGCATACAATATATATTTGATTGCGGAAAAGTTGTAGTTTTGTAAAATAAAAGATTTACCGGCGTGTTAGATAAGATGATTCTGATTTCAGACGGATAAAGTTTCATTTACACAAACAATTCCCCTGCAACTCCGGGAAACCAACGATGCGCCGCCGTTTGCGGGTCCTTCGTCAGCCAAAGCGCCGTCATGCGAGGTGGCCTACACAGTGCCTGACAGATATCTGCGACATGCTGTAGTAGCGCCAGATCTCCAGCAGATGTCGACAACGACCTCAAGACCAATATAGAGAAACACGGGGAGAGGGTGGAGGGTATGTCGTGTTTAAAAGTGGTTTCTTACTACATTTATTGTTTGGATATTGTTTTTTCTTTATTTTATACACGTAATCCATTAGCAATATAGTGAGCCATTCTAACCTCTTATGATGTTTGGAATTATTTCACATTCATTCACACTATCCTTATTTACTCTTTACGAATCTTGCTGAGTAACTAATGTGATATAAAATTGAATACCCTACATATACTCTAAAGTCTGACAGGTCCACCAGTGGCTCCATCTATACACACCCATGCTCTACTGCCAAACACAAGTGTAAAAAAAAATATATATATATATATGTTAAAAAAAACATATTTTGGTAGTAATTATGTAGTAATTGTGTCAATAAATGTGTCAAACGTGATCAAATTGTGCACAAAACTGAATATTTTCATTTCATGAAATGGTTCAGCACAAAATAATCATAATACAATATTTCAGTCAGTGTAGGCATCACTATAGCTTCATGAAAATGTTGGGACAAGAAGATACTGAACATTTGTTTTTGTCTGATAGTGTGGATTGTTTTTTCATTTAATGACATAAGAAGAAATTTAAGGTCAAAATTGAGTGTCCAAGGGGATAATACAATCTTGCAATGTTGTTTCTATGTTGGACTGACACACTTTCAGAGCTTAAGTGCATTGAGTCAGTAAGTCAGGCAGTGTGATTTACACTAGAAGAGAAGTGTGTGTGAGTCATGATGGTGCAAAACCACAGCTGACGCTGATGTCTGGAAATAAGCACAGTCACTGTACATTCTCTCTCTCTCAATTCAATTCAATTTTCTGTTTTATTGGCATGAATGTAACAACAACAATACTGCCAAAGCGTCAGGTAATAATGATGTGAAAACAGTAATAATAAGAAGAATAATAATAAGAATATCGCTCTCTCACACACACACACACACAAAAGAGTAAACAGGTGGACTATTGAAACACTTGACTTTTTTTATTGGCTTTACTTATGTTTGGATTGGATATATAGACTATCAGTCTTGTTAACAATACTTAATATCAGCACTGATGGGTTCTCAGTTCCATGGTCCATTCAGTGTGCTGAGTGAACCAGAAAACCTGCTGAGCGATAGTGTCTCACACATTTTAAATCATCACACTGAAAAATCACCTCTGCAGCAGTGCCATGTTGAACTTAGTGACTGGTGAGGTTTTATGGACAAAAGTGTCTTATTTAGGACATAATTTTAGTGCCAGTATATTACAGATATTTAGAATTTTATTATAGGAAGGAAGTTGGCCATATGAAGAAAGAATAACTTGTTCTCACTCTCATTCTCTGGTTAGTAGGCAATTTCTTCTTAGTATGATATTTAGAGAAAAGCATATATAGACATTTTTTATCCATCACATTTTTCAGTACAGGTTGTGAGTGAAGATGTAGATGAAGATGGAAATGTCAAGGACCGGAACATTTACGCATACCGGTATGCTTTGGGAATGCCCTTTAGTTCAGACTTATTAGTGGAAGGCCCATTAATGTACTTGTGAATTTTTCAAGTTATAATTTTAATTTCAATCCTAAACTGTTTATAGAGACCCACTTATTTTAGTGGACTGTAGAGCTTCAGGTATGATCCAGTCTAGCATACTGGTGGGGTGGCAGGTTTTGTTAAGTCATAGCGAACCATCTTTTCATGAATGGATTTACTTTCAGTATGTAAATAGTAGTATCAGTATGTGACCAAACTTTTAAAATACATTAGTGCTATGAATTGATGTGTTGCTGCAGAAAAACAGAACATAAGATAAATGTATTGTAAGGTAGTCTAAATAAAATAATAGTATAGTATATAATATTGCAAGACAGGACTCTATTGAAAGCAGCACATACAATATCTGTGTATGTATGTACGTACATGTGTATATACAGTATATGTGAATGTATGTTTTTATCTACTGTATGTGTGTGTATGCATGTGTACAGGCATTTGTGCATGCATTTACTATAGGCTACAGTTATGCTTGAGTGGTATTTTAAGTGTTTTTATTATTTGCGTATTTTGGTTTATATAGCAAAATAAAAGTTAGAAGAGACAAAAATGGCTATGAAAACGCAAACATAAAAAAATAAAACAAAACAAAAGATGCCAGTATAGGCCTATATGGTGTTGCCTGTATAGTTTTAGTCTCTTCTTTAACTATTTTAACTGCGAAAAGGTATAATGGGAAGTTGTAGATGTATGCTAGTTAGCGTGACAGCGGAGGCTACTGGGGTCTACGACGAGGACCGTCCCTCCCAGGAAGACACCAACCGACGCTGCCTCCTGCTCCTCCTGCCTCGCCGCTGAGGGCCGTCCCGGAGCACAGAGTCCCCGGTCTTCTTCTGGTATTGGACGCCGCCTCGTCGTCACTCATTCTTATTCAGCGAGCGGGTTAGCGGGGTTTAGCCTCTTCATCATCTGCTACACGTTGGTTTTGCATAGCTAGGTTGAAACCGCTAACGTCAACCCCCACCCCCCAGTTATCCGAGGTCCATTTAAATTCCGTTGTTCGTTTGGCTTTGCGTCCAGAAAGAGAGTGGAGGGGAGGGAAACCACACATTTAGGTTCAGACAACGTGACTGCTGCATGCCACGAGCGACGAGAATCGCTAGATGCCTGAAATAGGCGGCAGCAGCAGCGAGCAAGGCTGAAAAGGATCGGTTGTTGAAAGCAATGCTGATTTGGGATTTCACCCAGAAATACAACTGGCACAGCAAGGTGAGCCTTTGAAAACATCATTTCTATGCAGCCAATTTGTCTGTACACAGGGTGTTTTTGGGGCAAACAAACACAGCTCGGTTAAACAGGGCTGTTGTGGTGGTAATGATGGAGATGCAGGCATCATTCCCCTCCTCCAGTGTCTGCTGCTGGTGTCGAAGGCCATCGGCTCTTTACATCTCCCTCTGCCTGGCTGGAGATGCTTTGTTGTCGTTGACCTGCCTGACAATGTCCGCCTCTTTTGTCCTCTTTCCCAATGGGCATCAGCTGAGTCCCACATTTAATCTGGTAGGCTAGGTTATATATATATATATATATATATATGCTATAATATAGGGGGCTAAAGTAAGTTACAGTAAAAATGTCTGGCATCTACTTTGAAGTCAGATCTTATTCAGGGAGTACTCAGGGCAAAGTGAACCCTCTGTATATTTTAGAACCAAACTCAAAAAGTATTTTCCTAGAAATGTAGTCTACTTTATCGTTTTGACATTTTGATCCCAAATGACATTAAATGCAGTGACTTGGCTAGAACTTGACATTTAAGCATCCTTCCCTAGTTTCCTTCCCACTATGTTTCCTCCTCTTTCTCCCTCCCCATCTTCCCTCTCTTTTGTCCCCATCTTCCTCCTGTCACCTTTCCTTCTCCTCTCTGTGCTTTGTTTACCCCCCCCATCTCCGCTTCGCTCCCCCAGTGTTCTCCTTTTCTTTCACTTGACACCCATCTGCCCTTCTCCCCACTTGTCCTCTCACCCCCTTCATTCATCTCTCTGTCGCTCTCTTTTCCCCCCACCATCGATTTGCCTGAAGGTGTTGCTAAGAGACAACAGCAGCCAGAGTGCCGTGAAGGATAGAGTAGATGGAGGGGCAGCTTTGCCTGCTCAGTAAACGAGGTGAAGATTGTAAGGGGAGATTCTCTTCTTTCTCTCTCTGTGTTTTGATGATGTCTGTTGCAAATGGACACTAGATAAGATGAGTGTCACCGCAGTTCCTCATAGATGCAGTTTAGCCCGTTCGTTAAGATTCCATCTTCCCGTATGATTTACATTATGCTGAAACATGCTTCTGCAAAATATACGTAGATGACTTTGCAGAGATATGCAGAGAGGCGGTTTCTGGTGTTGTTGCACATACCCCCAGAATCACATTGTGCCTATGCCTGGTCCTGGATGTCAAACAACGCTGGTTGGTCGTGCAGGAAAGTTGGACCGTTATATCCAACAGTGGCAGTCTTCAAATGTCTTGTACAAATCCCAAATATACTCAATATAGAACAGAGAAGCAAGAAACAGCAAATGTTCACCAGTTTTCCTTAGAAAATGATTTAAACCAATTCAAGTAATCGACTAACAATTTCAGCCCTATTGTTAAATGTACTTTACTATCTAAGATACTGTAAATAAGGCCAACCAGAGGGTGGAGGATGCAGATCTATGCACTCAGATTCAGTAACCAGACACCTTGTATTCGTGAGTTTTCCTCTACCTGTCAGGGGTGAAGGTAAGTGGAGGACCCAAGCGCAGACCACGCAGGTAGGAGTTGCTTTCAAAAAGGTTTATTGTTGCTCATGAGTTCGTTAGTTCGTTCGTTCGTTCGTTCGTTCAGGCAGGCAGGACACTGAACACATGATGGGCACAATGACAACGAACCAACAGGGCACGAAGGGAAAACACAGGCTTATAAAGGAGAGAGACTAACAAGGTAATCAAACACAGGTGGGTACAGAACACAGGTGAAAACACTGAGGGCAGAGACGGGAGGCGGGAACACACTGGGAACATGAGACAAGACTTCAAAATAAAAGAACCAAAGTCCACATCATGACACTACCTTTAACACAGTACGACCTGAAGTGTTATTACAGCTCCTCTTTGATCGTGCTGCTCACCAGTTGATTTAGTTTCTCTCCAATTAGACAGACTTGTTTTACTTTTTTTATGCAGGTGTGCCACAGGACTTCACTTTATCAGTGGTCCTTTGCTGTATACACAAATAAAGTCATGTGGATAACCAGCGGCCATAGGCTAGAGTAGTGGTGTGCACATCCACAAAACCTCAGTGGAACAGGTACTGGAAATGATCACCTATTGTAAGAAGCTGATTGAGACAATACATTTTCAGGGCCTTCTAAGGGAAAATGTCTCTGTTGTATTCTTGATAACCAGTGAACTCACTGTGTAACTATGCTGATGACGTGGCTGGAGAAACATGACTATCTGACACAACATCCCTGAAACAGGTGTGTTAACGCCTCTGTGTGGACATATTTGTTAAAGAGCAAAACAACACTTCACCCTCTAAGAAAACCCAGGGTAAAATGAAAGCAGGGACATTCTCACACTAGCTTAGCAATCCATGGTGAGAAGTGTCATGACCTTCAACCTGGCCTCCCGGTGTAATCATCTAACTGTTAAAAATAAACAGAAACGTCAGCAGACTGTCACCCAGGGAAGTAAAATCACCGGCTGCAACAATCCTCAATATCTCAACTCAGGATGCAGGCTCTAAATAAGTCCCACCAGCTAAACAAAATACTGCTTGCATCTTGTACATCTTCTTACATAATTTCACTTTTGGGACCCAGTTGTTAAAGGCGATTTTGTTACTATTTTTTTTATTAGGTCCTGTGGTAATAAATGCAGGGGTTGCCACACACCATGTGTAGCCAATGTGTTGACCACAATACTCAAATTTCCATTCTGGATTTTTTCTGGCTTTAAAAAAGAGGCTTAGATGCTGCAGCAACAAAGCAGGCCTGGCTTTGTAATCATGGCCAATATAACACCTAAGCCCCTTCTATTCTAATTTTATGCTTGTATAGACACTGTTTTTGCATAGGCTAACATAACCCTGTCCTAGTTGAGGCAGTCCTCAGCTTCTAGATTCAATTAATGTCATATTTTCATTGCTAAGAGGGCCAGAGCAGGCCCATCAATTTGTCAGAATTCATTGCTGTAAATCTACTCTCCTTAAATCTTCATTTTGACGTGAAACCCAAAATCTGCCCTTTAATCCGCCTGCGGAGGGAACGTTGGTGGCCTTGGAGCACTTTATCAACCTCTAACTTCTCTTCTTCTCTGTCTTCTTTCTAATATTCTCCAACAGTAAAGCTGGAAAGACATGCTGAACTTGTTTAGTCACACTACTGACAGATATTTATTAGTGCTTGTAGCTAAGTGACCAGTAGAAAAGGCTTTCCGGTCGGTCTGTCCAACTCAGATTCCTCCCAAGCCTATACAGTAATTTATGATGCTATCATGGGCGTAGCAGTTAAGATATACATACGCTTACAGAATTGTATAAATCAGCAAAAAACTAGATGTAAACAACTGATTTGCCAAGTAGACTCATTTATAACTCTTTATGTATAATATTTAACATTTTAAGATTTTTCATACACACATAGGCACACCAGGAAACTACTAATGAAAGATGTAAGATTTATATAGTTGCCTTCTACAGTCTCAGAAATACCCCCAAAGGGTGCAGTATGGGGATTACATTTTTGCATTTCGAAACACATTTTCTTGTACTGTTTAAAGTCACAGCAAAAATCTGCCATTTGAAATGACAGACCATGTATCTGAAATGATTAATCACAATTAATCATAACAAAGTAATACTTTTTTGGAAAATATAGAATTTGTTTAATTAATGAGAAAATCATTTTCTTTGTAGTTCAGTACATGTAATAAAATGTACATCCTGTGAAGTGACTGATGAATCAGAGCACAGGATTTGTCGTCAGACCAGATTACATTTCATGCTGTTGGAACAAAATGTGAAAAGCTCACATGCAGGTAGAACAGCCGCTATTACAAGGCAACAATGCTTTTAATGTATCAATGACAGCAACATTTAAAAGGGCAAATAAATGTGTCATACCAATAAACCCTAAGAAGCGACAAAGACCTTGGAGGTCTGAGAAAGTGCAATTTAATGAAAACTGCACGGGGCAAAACCAACTTCACCTTCACAACTTTACCACAACTGAAAATAATTCTGTTCAAAACTTGCTTGTAGTGTGTCACTAAATAATACAACTTCCTCAGGCAAAATCTATTCAATCAGAGTAAAACCTGGTACAGTATTGTGAGTGGACTTTAGAACCAGATTATCTGTTCATTCAAGGTCCACCTACAAGTAGTTTTCAGTTTTTCTTTTAGCAATGCTAGCGGTGTGGCTCTCGGTCTGTCGGTTCGGCCGGTCTACCGTACTGGTCCAGACCGAAATGTCTCAATAACTATTGGATGGGTTACTTTGACATTTGGTACATATATCCATGGTCCAATTTTATGAATTGACCACTGCCTATACGTAGACTATCTAATAGGGCTGAGCAATTAATAAACATATTATTGAATTTGCAATATGGCCAAGTGCGATATCCAAATCACAGGAGCTGAAATTTAAACATATCATTATAAATGAAGCATTGTGGTGCTACAGACATACAGAGAAGCCCCGGCCTATAAATCATATTCTCCAGACGTAAGGGAACATGCTTGTTTGGTACAGACCGCCGCATCACATCATCCAGTGAAAATGAAATACAAAAATTACCATTCCCACTAAAATCGTGACTCGTATCGCAATATCTGTCAAAATAATCGGCATATGATTTTTGTTTTGCATATCGTTCAGCCCTACGGTCTAATCAACAACATAAAAATGTACTTTTGGACATATTAAAAATCTGTGATACACACACAGAGGAGCAAGGCTCAAGCCTAGCATGTACCACAGGACATGAGACATCAGCTGACAGACTAAGCACGGAGCCAAAAGGCTGCTAATAGGATTCTTACTTTTAAACCACGTGCGCGCGCACACACACACACACACACACAAACACACTCCTCATTATACTCCTCCTACATTCTGAGAACACTGAGAACAGATCTGAAATGTAAATCCCTTCTGTCGAATGCCATGACACTTCTCAGGGTCTGTGACCGGCCAACCACGGCAGTGCCCACGGAGTCAGTACGCAGCAAACTAACTGTTAATGTGTTAACTACAAAAATAAAAGTGTTTCACCTCAGAACACAGATGCTGGTAGATTCACACATATAAGAGTTCTAGCAGTGTTAGTTTGGATTAGTGCCAGCTCTGATTTGAGTGCAGAGTGATGCCAACTCAAAGCGTAGGTGTCGCTGTTTAGTGCTATATGTGTTCATTATTTTTAATCCCTTTTTCATAATTGTGGTAACTTTAATGTGATGGCTTATTATTGCTGATTGAATACTGGCAAGACATAATAAGGCTATTAGAGAATACAAACTAACCAGCTGCTACCAAAAATGTACCAGCGTTCAGCAGGTGGCTGATAATCTCCTACCCTTACTGTGGTTGGTGTGTGTGTACGCTCACCAACATCAAGGCATCCTGAAATAAAAACCAGTTACAAGCCAGTTCTGCTAAATGCAGCTAGAGATGTGTTTTTTTGTAAAACTTTGGCTACAATGAAATTTGATTCTGTAGTTAAATTCTGGGGTTGGTTGTCCAAAAGAGAACACAGCAATTTACATTCAAGGTTTCAAATTGGAACTAGATTTTAAACTTCCAAACTTCTTCATGAAAGATTTCTCGGGGTACTGTGTGTGCACAAATTTGGCTGTGACAGCAAATTGAGTGCTTAATGAGCTGAAAAAATTGTATGATGTGGATCCATTTTAAACACAGCCTTGAGGTAAAAGGCCTCCAGGGAAGTTAAGTTTATGGACCTTCATGAAAGACTTGTGATACCAAAAGGCACCAGGCTGATTTCACATTGTGGTGGGTAGATAATATGAAACCCCTCCAGCTTGTGAAGCCACATGCAGTAACACCGGGGAAAAAAAAATTCACAGGGAATGATATGATGTTGTTTTTTTTCTCCACACATGCTCACACGAACACACACACGCACATAATCCTATCATTTTAAACTACTTACAGTAACTGTATTTTATTCTCTCTCTCTCTCTCTCACACGTACACACACACACACACACACACACACACGCGTACACACTTTATCCTATCACTGTAAACTGCTTAACTTTCTCGAACACATTTAACTCCTTTATTCACACCGGTATTTGAATCAATGCTAAAAACCACTTAGTGTAAAACCAAAGAAAGCCTTGTACTTTGCAGTGTACCGTACTGTTATTTATACAAATTACTGGAAATCAATTCAGTCTAACTTGTGTGTGTGTGTGTGTGTGTGTTAATCATGATTTCTTTGCCCCATAATTGATGGTTATCTGGTATTGTTGTTTATGTCTAATTATTTCTCCAATAGAAATCACACAGCCACTCAAACCATCAGATTAGAGAGCACAGGCAATGTGACTCCATTTATTTCCACTCTGTCTAGTTATTAGTCAATGGCTTCACTTACAGCTGATAAAAGCACACACAGTCATGATGGATGACAGGGAAATTTTGTACCACTTTGTGCTCATGGAACAGAAAGAGGGAAACGCCATTTAAATCAATGTCAACATTGTAACTGAATGAATAATGTTGTGTGTTAATTCAAACAAACTCATTGTGTCATACAAACGCTGTTTTAGGTGCCATCTTGAGCTCTTCAATTGTATTATCAGGCAAATAAAACTCGAGCAAAGACCTTTCCTGACAAAAAGGTCTTCTCGCAGGGTTGGTGAACTGCTGTAGCTGGCGAGCTAACTGCTAACATGCTTACCAGCCGGGACCATGCTTGCGCTAGTTGGTCACCATAGCACCCTGAGCTTCTTTGTATTTTCTTTGTGCTGTGCCGTTTACTCACGCCTGACATTTGTTCACAGGACGACAGTTCACCACCGTACCGTCCCAGTACAGTTCAGTTACACAATACTCCACAGAACTGACTAAGAGTTTTCTTGACAGTCTGGACTGGAGGCAACTGAATCTGATGTATGTCATGAAGGTGTCAAGCAAAGCAAGTGGACCAAAGGCACCAGTAAATACTATTCCCCCCGGACCAAACCAAATTGAAACCCTCAGCAAAACACAATGACCGTGAGTTTCCCACTTGATGAAATCAATGCCCAAATACCAGATTAGATTTTCGGGCAGTCATGTGCTGAGAGGGTACTTTGTAATTCGAACACAGCTGAATAATATATATATATATTATAGATCACTGTCCTGCTTACACACCCAATTGTTAGGCTGGAGCCGTTGATGTTCATCATATCATTAGAAACCTGCAGTGGTGGGACTCAGAAGCCCTTTCCAATCTGTCTAATTAACTCAGCGGAAAAAGCTTCAACTAGGTTAATCTGATACCTAGGGAGCAGAGTTTTAATAGAGCCACACAAACCGAACTGGGTTATCCTTTTTATCCTTTTTTCTTCCCACCCCTTCACTTTTCTCCTCTCCTTTCCTTGCCTTTCTCCTCTCCTCTTTCCCTTCCTTTCCTTTCATTTCCTCTCCTCTCCTCACCTCTCTCTTTTTTTGATGATACAGTCCCTGTCACTTTTGGTTCAGAGGGATTTCAAACTGGCTTCATCTTATTGATACAGCCTCAAAAAGGTTACACACACTCCCTCTCTCTCTCTCTCTCTCTCTCTCTCTCTCTCTCTCTCTCTCTCTCTCTCTCACTCTCACTCTCACTACTCACAACAGGAGATAGCTCAATTGCACAAGACACTCACAAGCAACGTTCACTGAATAAATAAGTAGACACACAGCATCGAGGTGTCAAACTGATGTTGGCTTTACTGAAAGGAGAGCTTTGGTGACAGACAGGCTGGGTATAAGACAGATGGGCTTTGGTGACAGACACACTTGCTTCCAGTCAAGAACAGGGCGTTCATAGATGGAAATAGAGAAAACATTGGATATGCTGATGAATAAACAGTCTTCTAGCTGGTGCATGTTGGTCTATGTGAGCAGAAACATCTGGACAGATGTGTGAGAATGCCTCAATGTTTGCTCTGTCCCCAGGTGCCTTTTTTTGTTGTTTTGTATTTTACCCTTGCACACCACTCGGATCTAAATTATGTGACGTGAGTGCTGTGTAACGGGAACTCTCCTCTTTCCATGTAATTGACAGAATCAATATCGGAATCATCCCTATGTTCTTTCCTTTCGAAATCACTAGTGTCGACTATTGAGTGCAGCAAACATGCCTTCAACGGTTCCTTGGTCAGAAATGCAACAGAGGAGGAGCAACTCGATGGGCTGACAGGACTCATCGTGTCACGTTGCTTTAATAAAAGTCCGTGTTGACAAGTGATAGGGAACGGTAACGAGATGGGTCAGTGGTTTTTTTTTACGGGGTTTTAACAATAAGGTGACGATTGCTGTGTTCATGATAGAGGGGGGTTTGGATGTGAGAGTGAATCATTCTATTGAATAGCAGAGATAGGGTTAACCAGAAGTCTTTATCCAGTGCAGAAGCCTTGTTGTTTGGTGTGTGGTTGAATGCACTGAGGAGGTTTTTCCAAAGCGTTCACTTGTTCACCCTGAAAGCTGAGGTATGTCTAAGTTATTGAGGAATTTGTTGATGTCCTGTAGATCTGGGTCATGTTCTGAGTGAGGAGTATAGTTTCATGTAAAAATTTCAGAACAGATTATTTATATCCTTAGTGCTATAGAGAGGCTTGGGATAGGGTTTTTTTCTTTTCTTATTTTCAGATATTTCCCTGTTTTTATTTCTGTGTTCAAATTTGTCATGTCTGAGCCTTTCTAAAGGAATTGGGTTATCTTGTTAACAAGTTCATTCAGTTGGAGTCTATATTATCTGAGTTCAGATAAGCGATCAGATAATCTTCTTTCGGTGGGAGTGGTGGCGTAGGCCTTTTCAAGCTCTCTGATTCTTTTTCTTCCAATTTTTAAGTTTGGTTTGTTGTTCTTTTTTCTCTTTATAGGATGAGTATGATATAATCTTACCCCTTAAAACAGCCATTAACAATGACTACATATAGAGATAATTACAGAATGTAAATGCACTGAATGGCTATTACAGAAAAAAATGCAGATCATAAATAGTATCAGAAATCTGGTTTAAAATAATGAAAATCTTAACTTTAATGTATGTATGACAGTTACAGGGACTTAAATTCAACTTGTTGTGTGGACATACTGCATATTCAGTGTTTATCCGTTAGGATGTCATTAAGAAAATGGTTGACTTTTCAGTGCTGCCACAAATTCATAATGGTATGATGTGTCATGTGTTTTTTTTCTCTCTCTCTGATCATATGTGTGTGTAGCTGTATCTGCTGGTGTGGCATTGTAGGAAGAAGAAAATGCCACTTGTCCGTATGATCAGGACTGTCTGCAGGTAACTGTTTGAGTCACTTGTGGTGGCAGTCTCAGATTCCCCCATGTAGCCCCGGAGCAAGAGCAACTTCCAATTGTGTACCAACCGGCTACAAATTACCTAGCTATACAGGTTACAATGCAATATCAGGCAGGTGCTTGCAAAATGTCGCTGTGGTCGTATAAGAAGGCTATTCTGGCATTAGTTTGTGAGATTACGTGTGACAGTGACCACTCTGTCTGTCCATGTGTGTCTTTATGTCACACCTATTACTGTAGCCTCCCTTTTGTTCCAGATGACTGGTAGGAAGGTAGACAGAGCCATCCATCACATCAGCATACTGGTCATCTGAGGGCTGTGTTCTCTCAGGATTATGGTACCGTCTTTAAATGTCTTTTCCTCACCTGGGAGCACATGTACAGTCAGCCATCATAACTCTTTCACTTCACTGACAATCAGATGTAGAGATTTGAAAACGCCCCATTCTGGAGCTCCAGCTAGCAAGTAGTTGACGTAACTGTTGCTATTTTGGTAGCAGCTTTACAGGCACAATCATCACTGGTACCATGAAACTCACCGATCTGAGTCTCATGTCACTGATTTTCATGCCTTCCTCTACAGTATTTTTTTTGTTTTAAGTTTGTCCGACTCGTAAAAAAGAATAAGCTGCTGGCTCTGTTCCTCAAGTTTAGAAAAAGTGAGTTTCTTTTCTTTCTGTCTGACGGGAGGAGTTCCCAGGGCTGCTGTCTGTCAAGTGTTCACTTCATCTCATCTGTCTCCCAGAAACCTTCTCATGTCTTTGTCTCTTCTCGCCCTCTCATCTCTCCCTCTCATCTCTCCCTCTCATCTCTCCGTGGAGCAAGAAAGAGCACCCAAGGGAGAGTGAGGAAGAGCAAAGGGATCCCTCCTGCTCTCTTTTCAAGAAATGTGTAGGGCCGAGGCCTAGTTAATCGACTTCCCCCTGAAACCAGAGAGACTCTGTTCGTTCTGAAGCACCACCTGACTTGAATTTAAGATGTTCTCATTAGTTGACTGGTTGAGGCAGCGTGCACGACATGAAAGCTGTAGTGATTTCAACCATGTTTTATGTGAATGGAGACAGGTTGGATTTAATAGTTATACCCCTTCTAGTTCACATAGCTGGATGTGTTCCTCGTAACCAATGGTAACCAGTTTCCTAACACTCTGTGACCAGTGTAACTTTTCCACTTTTGAATTCTTGAAACATTGCTTCAACCAGGTTTACCATCCTCTAAAGAAGGTTTTGGAAATCAAGTAAGAGTCAAACCTCTGACAGTTTACAAAGGATCTAAGGATTACTTATTGTCATGGCAACATGGACAAATTCTGAATTCTGATTGGAAAAGTTGAATGTAACACATACAGCATCCAAAATGCAGCTTTTTGCTGTTCACAAAGACTTGAGGCAAATGAAATCAGCACCTTATTATACAGTAATAGCCAATGCTGGTTGCAAACTATCTTATTTAATTATAGCAGTTAGAGCATATGGCTTTCATATATTAAACCTATTGTGCACTAAATGTGAGTTCCTTTCTTTATTCCTAATTGTTCATCTAAACACAATTGTTAATAGAAATGTTATGCCTGTTGGAGCATAATGGTGTTTTTCTTTGATTAAGCTATTAAACAATAATGCCAAGACATGGCTCAGTGTATATTACTGCAATTTGCAGAAGTTGCTTTGTTAACTCTACTCCGTTGAGACTGGCCTTGGGAAACTGTCCATTGTTCAGTCTGTGCATCCACGGCACAAAATGTTGATTATACTCTCTTAACTTGTGTTGAAATATATTCTCTCACTAGCTGACACTGATCCTGGCTCTCAGAGCTCATTCTCAGTAATTACAGCTGTTAATCTAAAGCTGCTTTTCTTTTCTCGTACGTACTTTAGATTGAACTGATGCAGCAGTTTTCTGTTAACAGGTGCAGCTTTTATGCTGTGGCTGGCTGATAGGAAAGCTGGTTCATGACAGACAACTCATGGAAATTCACAAATGTTACTTGAATGTCTTTGGTCTGCTTTGAAATGAAAGAATGTAAGATATGCACTATTTCTTTGTTGTTTGGACAAGATTTGCCATGTTGTCTCCTTAATAGACACATTTATGCACACAGTTTTGCTTTTGTGGGTGGTGTATGTGCATTGTGATGAATGCGGCACAAACAACAGCTGTGCCGTTGACTCAAGTTTATCTTGTTGTTGTAGCAGAGTGACAAGCATTACTGAGGCCTCCCAATATACTGACAAACCAAAATATCACCAACTTATACTATAAGAAGTGATGTTACATACACAACTGAGCAATGTAGTCCCATTTACTAACTGTACACCAAAAACAGTTGGGTAGATGTAGATGATCTCATCAGGGTTATTTGCAGCTTGGGTTTGGTGACTACAAAATTATAACAGAACACCTGCGTTACAAACTGAGGGTATGGAGTTGAAAGACCTGTGAATATACCTGGCAGGAACATTAAAAAAAAAAGCACTATTGAGTTGGATCATGGGAATTATAATAACCACCTTTATGGAGCTTGATCCATACAAGGGGTTAAAAATATGAATATTTTGGGCCACTAAATTGGAAATTTAGAGTTCCCCTCTAATTGGGCAGTAATTGCATTCAAAGGTAACACAATATGGGGTAAGCAGAGGTGAAGATTTATTTTGGATGGGCATCAGTCTATTGTTGAATGTAGTGCGGCTCAAACTCATTGGCTCAGAACACTTTGATGACTTCCATTATCTTTTTCAGTATCATTTTTGCATTCATCGTACATATAGCCTACATTCCTTGTGGTAATATCTCATGAAATGTCTGA
This sequence comes from Maccullochella peelii, assembly GCA_002120245.1. Lineage (NCBI taxonomy): Eukaryota > Metazoa > Chordata > Actinopteri > Centrarchiformes > Percichthyidae > Maccullochella > Maccullochella peelii. Next base: position 111,395 of record LKNJ01000734.1, read on the forward strand.
TATTTGTGGTTGGGGTGTGTGTGTGTGTTATTACATCCACCGTACACAAGTATGGAGGAAAGATGAGAAAACGTCTTGGCATCTGTGTACATGGCAGATAAGGGATAGTCACACTTGTAATAACATTGTTTATAGAGCGTAGACTGGGATAACTTCTGTTATCGCTATCAGGGCAGAGCATCACATAGCACCCAGAGAGCCCAGTTTATCAAGGCAGGCTTACCCACAGAGTTTGCATCAGGGCTGATTTCCAAAGCAGTGTCATCCCTGCCTGCCTGTGTTTGGATGGATAGTCTCTGCAGCAGTAGCAGCTGGCACTGGGCCTCAGGACGAAGGCCTCTCTTCCTCGTCTTCCCTTTTGTATTCCTCTCGCCTCTCTCAGGACTGAAGACTAATGGAAAGAAAAGGAAGGGAGGGGAGTGAAGGAAAAGCCCAGAGACACTAGCAGGGCTGGCAGGGAGACGAGAGGGAAGAGAGACAAGTAGTTGGTTCATGCTTTCTATGAGGCTAAAAATGAAGGAACACCGTACAAATGCAGACAGGCCATCTGTGTACTTTGGCAGTCTTGTTTCTTGCACCACCTTTGACTGAGTAAACCAGGAAGGCTATATCTGTCTCCTAGATGTAGACTTGCTAGCTAGCAAGTAGCTACTTGTACTGTATAAGAAGGTAATTGGTGAAGAAGCACAAAAAACACAGCTGTCTTTGGAAAATTTGCAAACCCCTTTACAGCAAAGGCAAAAATGTAGTAAAGCTTGTTAATCTGCTGTGTTTCTTTATTTTTTCACCTTTGTACAGTTTTTACACATTGGGATTCCAACAATGCAATAAGTTCAAATGTAAAATCATGATTATGAGAATCAAATGAATGACTTTTGACATTTGCAAACCAACGTTCTTCCAAAATATGAGGTTGTCAGATTCTTTGATGTGCAAGTCTGTTGACCTCCAGCAGCTCTGTTCACAATGTCTGGCTGGAGAAATATTAGATAATGAAGAGAAACCAGCACAATATCATTGCGGTAAAAAGATAGCAAATGTAATTTTAGATAATCAGTTCCTACTGAAATGTCTCCAATGTAACATTTTTAATAAAAACTCATAAAACAGTATTGTGACACCCACAGTCAGTGTGGTCAATTCGATAACCTTGTAATAGCACGCACAACCAAAACCGGTCAGCTGGCAGTAAACATGCTAGCAGACTAGCTCGCTAGCGGTAACGCTAGCTCGGCTACACCTGCTGGTCACATGACCCTCGCCTTGGAGGTCATGGAGAGTCTTTACAGTCAACTGGCCTCTATAGTTACTTTTTGTTCAGCCAGTCCTGGTTGGAGGCTTGTTTAGGTGATGAGCCTTTTCTGCAACTTTTCAAGGTTCAGATGGTACAAAATCTCACACAGAACACAGCAAGTGCAAGTGCTGTTTCCATTTTGTAAATAGTCAAAAACAACGTTTCATCTGAATTTTGTTAACAGCAATTTCTGTTGGACATCAGGGATGTTAATAACTAAATGTCCCACTGGCTTAACAGTCATATAATATCACCAACTGGGATTTCACGCTCACAGTGAAATACAGTTTCAGCCAATGTAGAAGAACTGGTCCTTGACTGTTAGAAAGCCGCGAATTGGCCATTTTGAAAGGAATAGCAATGATCAGGCTTGTTGTAAGGTGCATATAGGTCAGGCAGCACTCACCTAAATGCAAATTGCAGGGAAAATTACAGCATGGAGCAAAGATTAAAAAGGGGGTGGGTAAGAAGTGTGAGAAAAGCCTGCGTGTGACAGCAGGGGTTTGAATGACGAGAGGCTCGAAGAAGAAGTGAGGGAGAGCGAGAAGAGGTGGGGGTACTGAGATCCAGGAAGTAATCGAGACTTAAATGTATAAGGCAGTATGGTCGATATGACGAGAGAGCGTTTGACTGTGTGTGTGAGAGCAGAGTGTGAATGTGAGCAGTGTTCAAAAACAATAAGAGGTGCTAGCATGAATCAATCCTCAAATTATAGGAGGACAAGTTTGGAAGGGAAGAGAGAAAAGAAGAAGGATAGACCGAGTCACACTGTTAATTTATGTTCTCTACACAAGCATACTACAAAAATAACCCATCTCATGTGATGCATGACTGAACAGAATTTCCATACAATGCTTTTGAAAATCCAATTTTTGTGGTGGTGCAGTGGTTAGCACTGTCGGCTCACAGCAAGAGGGTTCTCGGTTCGACCCCACCGGTCGGCTTCTGTGTGGAGTTTGCATGTTCTCCTCGTGTCCGCGTGGGTTCTCTCTAGGTACTCTGGCTTCCTCCCACCATCCAAACACATGCAGGTTAGGTTGATTGATGATTCTAAATTGCCCGTAGGTGTGAGTGTGACTGTGAATGTTTGTTTGTCTCTATGTGTCAGCCCTGTGATTGGCTGGCAACCAGTCCAGGGTGTACCCCGCCTCTCGCCCAATGTCAGCTGCGACCCTCCGAGGATAAGCGGTATAGATAATGGATGGATGGATGGATTTTATATATAAAGCCCTTCCACATGGGTTGTCTGTAGAATGAAAGACAATAAAAAGAGAGGTTATGGGAAGACAGAAAGGGGTGAAAGTGTGAAAAGTAGGGGAAGATGATAAAAGGTGGATGAAGAAAAAGAAGAGGGGGGAAAAATCGAGCAGGGAGATGAAAGCGGGAGAAAGAGGTGATTGATTTTGGTGATAGGCCACTTCACTGCCACCTTTATTCAGCTGTCGGGGAAGAAATATTGTAAGTGCTCTTTAAGTGCACCCATTTTTTTCCAGTGATTGGACAAATGCGATGCTATCTAATTCAGATACAGGGTGTAACGACTCATAAATCTCAAAAAAAGAAAGTTGAGTGAACAACTGAAGAGAGGAAGCCATGCCCTTTCACTTCAAAGTAATGACTCGGTGGTCTAGTATATATCTGTGCTATCAGGTTTAAGACAGTAAAGAAGCACAGAGAGGGAGGAGGGGAGGATAAAAATGAGTCAAAGGACAAATGCTAAGGGGAGGACGAGGATGAGAAAGAGGAGAGGCAACTTTTAGGATAGAGTGAAGGGTGATTTTTGATCATTGTTGACGAGAGAAGGCAGAATGTGGAAGGAAGAGGTTTTTTAGCATTAAAGGAGCGGCAAGAACACATAACAATGTACATCTAATTTAGTAGGTCACAGTGCTGATAGTGAGTCTGTCTGTTTTACTCAGTCTGTTTTTAAGGACTTGGTACATCAGTATTGTTTTATGAATTAATTAAAATGCATAACTGTTATCCCATGAAAAGTAATTAACAAGTATCAGGATTTCCATTCATTTGGCCGCAGCTGAACTCTCTGCCACATTTCTCTGTTTCTCTTCATTTTGTTTCATTACCAGCTCTGCCTTACACTCCCACCATTCAGGGGTTGGGGTTGCTTTACAATGAGTGCACCCGTGACTTGCATTACCCAGTTAGCTGGTGAGCTCTGCTTAATACCAAAAGTTGAAGTAAGGTTGCGGAGCAGAGTGCTGCTGTCAGAAAATGGACAACCTTTAACCCACTGTATGCACAACATGGTGCAAGAAACAGGGTTGATTCAAGGCATTACTGTATGTTCTTTTAACATTTCTTTATATGGAAACCTCACATTTTAACAGCATGTCAAATCAGCACAAACACAAAGTGTAGCAATGCAACAACAACGGCAACAAAGAAGACTGCTAGCCAGCAAACATGAATGTAAATGTGAACATAACTTTTGTTTGTTTACAAGAAATCTGCAGATTACCTTTTAAATATACTGATTAATTTCTGATCATTTCCAGCTCCTGCCAGGCTAGTCAACTTAAGCTAGCTAGCTTTGTGTGAAATGTCTTGCTACTCACCTGTGGCTTTGGCCCTTTTTTAAAATTATTATTTGCCTGCCTGCATACATTAATCCAGTGGTTTGTCTAGTGCTTAGTGTGGTGTATTGTGTTTTAGGTTCTTTTAGTAAGGTAATACTCTGTTTCCTCTGCTGTTTCCATGTGTTGTTTGTGGTGAGCACTGTTTCAAAGAAAAGTCTACATTTGAGTTGACTAGTCAAATCTACTTCATTTGACTACTGTTTGACTGTATTTGACTGCTGCTGAAACGACAGTTCTAGGTCCTGCTATGACATGAACATCTAGAAACCCTTTTCAAAGTAGGTCCTGGTTTTTGCCTAAATGTTTAAAAGGCTTTTCACCAGCCAATCACCAGAAAAATGCTTGGGTTTTGGCAAAAAAATAGGACAAACCAGCACTTATGGAATATATAGGCGTGGTAAAAGCATGTTTATGCCTGCTAATCCTCCCAGTGCCACTTAACCTTTAATTATACAGTAAAACTGATGTGCTCAGCGACAAATAATAAAATAAGGAATTGAAAGGAAAAGTGCTTTAGTGGAATTTCTGAGCATCTATTGCATATGACTAACTGGTCATACTGGGTATATGTGTTTATATACAACCCCTATAAGCAGTGATGGAAGAAGTACTCCAATCTTGTACTTAAGTAAAGGTACCAATACAAGAATGTAGAAATATTCAATTACAAGTAAAAGTCCTGCATTCAAATTACTTAAGTAAAAAAACATTTTTTTTTTGTATTATCAGCTAAACATAGTGTCAAAGTAAAAGTACTTGTTCTGCAGTAAAATGTCCCCTGTGACGTTATTAGATTCTTATGACTGAAGCATCAATGTGTAAGCTTTTTTCTGATGTACCTTGTTGAGCTGGAGCTAGTTTTAGTTTTCATATACAGTTAGCTAGTTTAGTCCAGTGATTCCTAACCTAGAGGTCAGGCCCGAGGCTCACCCCTCTGAGGGGTCACAAGATAAATCTGACGGGTAGTGAGATGACTAATAGGACAGGAAAGAAGAAAATCTTTGCTTTTTTTGTGAAATATGGGAACATTTTTCCTCTTTGAACCTGAAACAGTCATTTTATATGAAACCATTTGAGAAGTTTAGAGGAGAAATGTTTCTTTGGTGGAATTGCTAACAACGCATAGACATCTGAAACATGACAAGGAGGCACAACTAGACACTGCTTTTTTGTAAGAGGTCACAAGACAAAAAGGTTGGGAACCACTGGTTTAATCTTTAATGGATTGTATTTGTATTTTTTTTTTTTAAAAAGGTATAATGGTCAAATAAAAATAGTGGAGTAAAAGTTACAATAATTTCCTTTCAAATGTAGTGGAGTAGAAGCATAAAGTAGCATAAAAGGGAAATACTGTTACTGTTAGTATTTGCATATTCAACTAAGCTATATTGTGTGTGTGTGTGTGTGTGTGTGTGTGTGTGTATATATATATATATATATATATATATATAATAGTAGAAACTTATGAACTGCAAAATAAAGAGAAGGCCAATAGTGGCTGAGTTGGTTCTCATTAGGTGAATTTGTTGTTCGTTGTGTTTCGTTACCTTTGATGAGGCAAACCGAATGAGTCATGATGCAACCATTTATACACCCCCACAGCAAATCATTTTATCATTGAATCAGCAGTTAATAATTAGACCTAATTAAATTTAGATTAAAGCTGCAAAAGGCATGCAGGGGCTGTGGGAGGCAGTGCCACATACTGCACAGGTCAGGAGAATGCTGCCATAGCTGTAAATGTTCCTTTAATGTCCTTCACTTTATAAATAGATTGGTTTCACAGGATACTCACAGACAAACCACCACAGTGGGCTCAGGGCTGGTGTCTGTTCACAGAGAGGACTGGCTCAAGTCAGGTGATAGATGGTCAGGTTCAGCTGAAACGCTGTGAATCCAGCAGGGCCTCTTCACACCTGTGGCGTGAGAGGGAGAGCCAATGAAATTCCACGGGTGCGGTATGTGGGGTGGGAGTACTGTAAAATTAGAGTGAGATCAGGCTTGAAGCAAAACAGTCATGTCACATCTGTACCAGCAAACAAAATGCGTATTGTTATGTGCTATCCTGTGATGATAAGTTATCTTCTGGCATCAATAAATGTAAATTATGTTCGATAAATGCCATAAATGGTCCATGGCTCTTCCTCCAGCATGTGCTATTGCTGGTGATGCTAGTGCTTTAAGCACAAGCCAGCCCATATTGGCTTTAAGGGTACAGTTACATTGACATGTGGGAACTGCTTAGCAATAATCACACAGCATAATAACGACATCTGGGATCATACCATGTTCTCTTTTGCAGTTCCAGCTGTTTCTTTTGGCTGCCACTTGCACGTCGTCGAGATTGGTGAGTTCAATGTCCTGGCGAGTAGATGTACCATTCCTAGTGCTGAGTCCAGAAAGACAAAACCCACCTTGTTCTTATTATTGCACTGCTCAGCACCACTTTTTTCAACTTGTTAATGATCTATTTCATTCTTTTTCTCAAATCTGGCTGTAATGTTACAAGTTCACTTGTATAATAAAAGAATAGCTGGGGTAATAAAGCCACTGTTATCAACGGAAAGTTGAGCTTTGTCACATTAAAGCTGCTCAAAACAATTCATGGTTGGGTTCAGAAATTGGCCTCTTGCCAGTAGAAAAAACATATTGACCTCTTTGGCACCTCCTAGCAGCACAGCAGGGGGAGTCTCTTCAATGGCTAGATCACACATTAACTCTCACTTGCTCTTCTTTCCCTGCCTGTCTCACTCTGGCAAAAGTACAGATGACACACAAACACACTCACACAATATTAGAGACACATGCACACAAACAGTCACGCATTACTCATTTGAATTCCTCTAGCAGAAGTATGTCTGATGTGTTTAATTGGCCACTGGGGAGCTATTGGACGGACCTGTTTTTTTCTGTCTCTCTCTCTCTCTTTCTGTCTTTTGTGTTTCTCTCCATCTTTGTTTCATACTCTTCCTCTCTCTGCCTCACTGACAATACCCTCATGTACAGCTAGGCCGAATACAATGAATTTCAATCACTTCATTCAAAATGGGTTGACATCTCAAATTAATTTCCTCAGGGAATTTCTCTTTGACTTCCCCGTTTAAATATGTCACTTGTAATATTATTGGAACTATTGGAATATTTTATCTGCAAGAGGATTTTTGCAGTCCCAGACCTGACATCCATTGACACGTTAACAGATTAGACTGCTATTTTAAGGTTGTTCCATGTTTCAGATGAGGTCAATTGAATTAGTCTCTCCAATATACAAGCAGGTGCATCTTTTAATAGAGGTCAGTGTTGCTCTTAGGAATTTTAAATGGGTTTTCACGGTTTTGCTCAACAATGCCTTGGCACTGTACATACAAAACTAAGCACTTGCCTGCCTGTGGGGCTCACGTGCCCTGTTTGTGATGCTAAGGATGGTTCCAGAAACCTTATGGATAATAAAAAACAAATAATACCTCACAGCCAAGTAATTAATTAATGTCAACAGTTCAAAGGGCAGCACTATTTTAGCTGTTGACTGTTGAATCTTAGAGAACAAAATTCTACCTAATGAACCGCAGTGAATGTCCCCTTGACCCTTGTTAGAAAATGTCAATGACAATGTCGTTACGCTATGTCTTCACCATTTTTTAATTTCCTGTGCTGGGAACATGCTGCTCCTATGAACCTTTTGCATTGTTCCTCAATATGCAAATTCCCATCTGGCGTGATTATTGCTGTGACTCTTTGTCAGTTTCTGAGACCTCTGGGGAAAAACTGTGGTTGGTGCTTTCATCTCGTATGCAAAAAAAGTTTCCAACTACTTTGTTAACCTCTGGAAACCCGAGCCAAGCAACCCTACCAAACTGTATTATAAATTCTAATTATAAAGTATCCCCAAAAAAGTTTCCAAAGATTCCAAATGTGTCAAGATGCATTTCAGGGAATGTACTTAAAATGATGCAAAGGACATCCAGAATATTAATGTAAACCATTAAATCTAATATAATGGTGTAGCCATAAAAATAGTGTCTAGTGTTTCAATATATTTCACTTAGGGTAAGCATCATATAGAGCAGCCTCATTAAAGAAATGTATGTGATATTGTCATACAATGTGGGTAAAAGAAAATCTAAACGCTACTTTAAGAGGATAATCAGGGTAATCAAGGGGTTTCTGGACAATTTAGCATTACATAAAGTTGAATCAACACCTCTCTGAAACAGTTTCAACAAAAACTGAACATTATGACCTTCATCAAGGTGTATATGACAAATATAACATATGACATTTACAAAACTCTCGTTATTGCCTAAGGATTAGGCATCCAGTCTTACAGTAATAATAATAACTTTATTTATATAGCACCTTTCATACAGGGAGTATAGCTCAAAGTACATTACAATAGAAGTGAAGAAACAAGACAATAAATAAAAACAGGCAAATCAAAAATAAGTGCAAATACCGCACAATAAAATCGAGCAGTCAAATGAATAACAAAGAAAAGAGGCAGCAAATAGCAAGAGCAGGTATGATAAGAACAATATAATATGTGAAAGATAGCATTAACGCAAAGGAAGGCATAAGAACAATAACATATGTCAAAGGGAAGAGTGACAGTTAAAGGCAATGCTGAATAAATACGTTTTCAATTACAGAAGTACAGTGTAAATTTTTTCAGGTCAGGAGACTTTAGTCTGAAGTGATCTTTTGCCATAGGACCCAGGCTCTTCTAATTATATTCATGCTGACAGTACTAAACTAAGAAACTGCATTCAGCAGAGCTTCGAATGATTCAAAATGCTGCTGCCAGGATCTCAGCAAAGACAAAAATGAGAGACCACATCCTATTTGACTTCTACTGGCTTCTTGTGTCAGCTAGAATTTATTTGGCAGCTCTTTGAATTATCTGTAAAGATTTCAATGGATTAGTTCCTTCAAAGATTTCTGCCCGCCTGTGATTTTACACTTGATGGCACACAGCTCTCCCTCTGATTGTACCACACGCTAAATGTAAAAACCTGCACCCAACTCTCCTTTAGGTACTAAGGCACAAAACTAAGACAGACCTTACCTGGGGACCACAGGGAGGCAGACACAGGATGTTAAACACCTACAGTGCCTCCCATCTTATCTTACTTGAATTGCTATTGTTATTTATGCTTCTATTCTCTGTTTTAAATGATTGTAAACTGAATATCTTTTGGTTTACCTTATGCAAGCGTCAGAGCACACTTGTTTGGTTTTTGTTCCTTTATGGACCAGAATCTTTCAACTCTCCACATCCTCCATCATAAGAAAATAAAATTGCAGCTACAGTCAAAAACAACATGTAAGCTTTCCTTTATTCTAAAACATCGCACATCGAGTCCCAGATATTATGTATATTAATTACACCCTGAGCTTTCAGGTGATTTTCAAGGTAGGTTTTTGGGACAGTGAGCCAGCTGTTTCCTTGCAGCAGGTATAATCAGTCAGGCCCTGGAAATGATGGAAAGGATTTCAGATGTGTCACTTCATCAGAGTCCAAGTAAATACACTGATGAACGTTGCCATTCTGGCTTAGAAACATGATTAAGTCAGAATAAAGCATTGTTCTTTAATGAAAATATTTCATCTACAAAACACAACATCAAGTAGGAGGAACGTGAAATTGTATAATGAAGCAGTTTTTTGCCAATTAAATGTGAAGGACTAGATTTTTACAGTAATTTTGTGTAATCAGAGTGGCTGTATGACACAATTAACTGAAGGCAGGAATGAAAGAATAAGATACCGATAGTGGGTTTCCATGGCTACAGCCCAGTTGCAGAGCGAGGCTTTCTGCTTGCAGTTTATAAAAATGGAGACACTCGAATTTGGTAATAAATAACCCATTATCTTCCTTCCAAATTGGCTCCTCTTTGACTGTGTCTGGGATTATTTTCTCATCTTGCGTTATTTCATTTCATGTTTTCATTTTCTCTCTTCACTGTGCCGCTTGCGGCTTGTCATGACTTTCTCCCTGTGTTTCAGATAGATCGAAGCAGAGACAGGTTGTTGCTGAAGGTGTTTCTTTAAGTGGTTTTCTTTAAGACAAATCCAGAAAGGTCTTCTGGTCAAGACTCAAATGTAGTCATGTTTTCAGACAGGAGACTTTGCCAACTTCTTGGGTATTAAAGGCAGTGATTGTGACTGTGAGTAAAGCTTAGAGGTTATCAGCTGTGCATCTCCCACTTGAAATATACACCATAAAACTAAAGAAGTGAAGTGTGATGATCTTACCGGAGGTCAAACATCTCCATGTTGTAATTAGTCTTTACATGTCACAAAATATTTTCTTTTTCTATGGTATGTTTGCGTTTTTGTTTTGTAATGCATTATGCATTTTATCTATATTCGTGTTGCATAAATTATGGTTTATGCAAATGTTCGCGAATGAAAGGCTGCAAAATAGTCATATCAGACAATATAGAGACTAAAGGCCATGTCACAGCAACATTTAAAACAGTGTAATTTTGCAGCAAAATCAATTAATTGAAATGGAATTGCTGCGATTAATGGATTTGCTACACAAAGTTTTTAGCTCAAAGAGCTTTTTTCCCCTCTTAAAAGTAACTCTAGACACAAGTACAAACCCATAGTTGACAAGAAAAGTGTTTTATTTAAGCATACTTTGAAGATCTAACAGGCAAGTGATGAACTAGAAAGTAATTTACATGTTAGCTAGCATAGTAGGCTACATATCTTGATAATCAAAAATGAATTGCTTAAAAAAGAATTTATATCCCTTGTCCAACTTTGACCTGTTCACATCTCCTTGAAATTTGTCAACAAGACGGGCAACACCTGCAATTCTGATTTTTGGCAGAGAAAGGAGAGGCCGGGAGAAAACACGCTGTTCAGAGTCCGTAGCATGGATGTATGATAAGAACAGGATACTTGCTTACAATCTTTTCCAGTGGCCACTCGCGGTATTGCAGCGAAAAATTCCCCCCAAATAATTTTCCCCATAGAACACCATTGTAAAAGAGACGTCTGTAAAACTGTTGACAGGACACCTCGAACTGCAAACAAGGTCAATTATGACTCTTTCTATTATGAATTTTTGATCCATGGAGGTTTTATATTTGTAAACCTTTCCTTGAGCCAAGAAAAGCAATTTAAAAACCTGTGACGTCATCACAATGTAAAGTCTATGGGCCGAGCGGGAGAAACACTACTGCGCATATTCAGTGGGCCTGGAAGTAAACTCTAAGCTAGAAACTTTTTTGGCATATGCACCAGGCGAGCAATTCTCTTTTGGTCTGGTATCCAGTTCTTATGATACATCCATGGTCCGTAGAAGCGGTGACAATAGATTGTAGCATAGAGTGGCGTAGCGACCGGAAACCGCATTTCCCTACATCTGGTGTCTGTCGCCATATTGTGAAATAAGCATATAGAATTAAATGATGTACAGTTGGGATAAAAAAATTACCAGGGGGGAGTAAACGGCACAGCACAGAGAAAACAGAAGGAAGCTTAGGGAGATATTGTGACTGACTACAGCCTGCATGTTCCTGACTGGCTAGCGTGTTTGCGGTTAGCTTACCAGCTACAGTAGTTCACTATGTAGCCCTGGGTGTAGTGCCTACATCCCTGAGTCACCAAGGTTTTAGAACCAAATATTTTGAGCATGGAAGACACAGGGAAGAATTTTGCTGTGACACTTTCTGGTGTGACCAGGCCTTTACTCATATACAGATGACAAAAGTGTCGGGCAGCAGCAGACGTGGTATCATCCCTACATTGTTACTGATTTTAGCTACAGTAATGATGGACAGGGAGAGGGGATAGGCAAAGTTCAAACAGACAAAATGTGCAGATAAAAGGGAAACAAAAAGAGAGAAGGTGGTGGCAGACTGAGACTGTTGACTCTGCATAAGTGCCAGCAGGGTGAAGACAGGGTGGCAGAACGAAAATATAGATCATGTTATACGAAAACTGCCCATTGAAACCTACATGTATAATTTATGTTGACGGCGATCGTGGCCTCTGGTGTATGGAACTGCAGTGAAGCGTTGCACTGTAACAACCAAAATGGCTGCATTTTATTGTTTCTGACTCCCACCATCCTCAGCAGTGATTGAAATGGAGAGAGAGAGAGGGGTGATGGAGGGGAACGAGGAAGAACAATGACAAATGAGACGGCGATGTTAAGAGGGAAAGAAACTGGAAGAAAGCAAGGAGAGAGAAGCAATGGAAAATCATTGGAACCTGTCTGAACCTTTTAAAGAAAAGAAATCGATAAGATCAATTGCTTTTAACATTGCTTCTACTGTGACGATGTACGCCAGAGAGGGAGAGATGGAGACGGTGTTTGCGGATGGGGGATGTGTCACACTGGGCGCTATGCACCTGTAATGTCGGCATCAATCTTTCATCATCATAAACACACTTCAGTTGTAGTCATGATTGGAGGAGATGGGGATGAATGAGGGGACTGGGAAATAATCAGAAACAAATGGCAACTGTAGCAGACAGAGAAAAAAGTGGGTGTTGTTGGGGAGAACATTATGAGAGGGTGATTGGGAAAAGTAATTGAAAATGGTCGGCACAACGATAACAGCTGCTAATAACAGATGTTTCTACCGCAGATTTTTGCAGACGCCTTATTTTAAGCTGTGATAATGAGAGAAAAAAGAGACAGAGAAAAATAAGCGGCATGGGTCGACTGAGAACAAGATTTGACTCATCCAGACAGGTTAATGGCAGGCAGGCAACAACATTCGTGCTTAGTGACAGCAACAGTTAAGGCGAGTAATTAAAGTAATGAAATATGGTAATTAAATCTGGATGGGGAGTCACACAGTTACAGTAGTATATGTTCACCCAGATTTACAGGCTGGCTAAAGCAACCAATTGTTTCATTGGTTACGGAGCATCTCCAGGCAACAGGAACCAGTGACTTAGTCAACGTCATGTCAGTTAGTTAGTTAGTCATTTCTTTAATTTCTTCTCCGCTATTCAGGGGATATTAATTAGTTTCTGCAGCTAATACTACACTAATACATTAATTCATTTTCTTTACCTGGTTATACCCATTCAGGGTCATGGAGGAGTGGAGCCTATCCCAGAATGCAGTGGAAGGCGGGGAAACACCTGTCCAGTACACAGCTAACTTACAGTACTGTACTGTATAGTACTGTAGATACATACACTCTCACATTCCTTAAGAGTCCTTAACAGATCACTTTATTGGCATGACTTTGAGTGGTAGGAGAAAAAAAGAAAATATCTGCATGAAAATTGGGAGCACATGCAAACTGTAGAGTCTTAAGCCTTAAGCTCCGTTGGCTGCTGTCTGGCTCAGCCAATACTTAACAGCATTTGCTGGTGGTTTTCGTTGGTTTACAGCCTCATGTACCATATTTCTAAAGGTATATACTTTCGGATATCTGGAGGAGAGAGATAAGAGACGACAGAACTTTATTAATCCCGAAGGAAATTCTTGTGCTAGAGATTGCTCAAACATTACAACAATACAAGAATAAAAATAATAGACTAATAAATGTAAAGTGTATAAGGAGTAAAATGCTAACACCAGTGCCTAATAGCATAATGATAAAAGTAAGATAAATATAGTAAAATAAATAAACTAACATATAGAAAAAGTAATATTGCACATGATCTTTGAAAGTAATATTGGCAGTACTATAAAAGTAATATTGCATGTTGATATTATTCTCAGTGTCCAATGTCTTTCCTGCAGAAGAGGGAGGAGTTATACAGTTTGATGCAAGTTCAAAAAAGAAGAGATGATATGAGTGGATTAGGTTCATTCCTACTGAAGACTTAATCTTTAAAAATGGCTCACACATGTAAATTTTTCATTTTAAAAATGGCTACATTGTTTATTGTTTATTGGGATCCCCATTAGTTGGTGTAAGATCTTGTGGGTTTTTTTGCCGGTGCCCCCCTGCATTGGTGTCCCCACTACGCTGCTGGACTGCCCTCATTCAAATGAATGAGAGGGCTGTGTTTTATCATGCAGGGCTAAAGTCGCTCTGAACGTGGCCTTTGTCTTGTTGGACAACAATGAAGCTCTGTGGCACAGAGAAATAATCTATGTCATGCTTTGGCAACACAGGCAATATGTGTTTGTAGGTTCAATTTATGTTGGTTTTGGTGTTTTCATGGGATTTGTTGACATTTCTAGAATATTGCCAGACTTATCCTTTAATTGATGTAGGTCCAATTCTACATTAATATATTCACAATGGAGGTACTACACCCCTCTATGAAAGCATTTTTATTATGTCAGTACACGGATAACAAAAAAACCTCTTTATATTTATTCATCATCTTTTCATGGAGTGCAGACCTGGAGCAGAACTGTCAGTTTCCCAGGGCAGGTTTTCAGTGTCAGTAATAATAATGCTGGTACTCACTGTTCTGCAGCAGTACACAGAAATGTGGAGTATAGCTGCTGTTAGGAGTGCCAGAACTGTCTGGCATATACGTACACCGTGGAGCAAGTGGCCTGAGCTTTGGACCAACGAGTTCCTGAAAACCACTTCCACAGGGATAGATTTGTTCTCGAGTTAGTCATTGCTTTGTTCAATCATAAGACACCCTCATCTACAGAATGAAGAGAGGAGGTGAGACTGAGTAGACTGAGGGCATCATAGACGAGAGCACTCAACAGGAGGCACAGCGAGAGAAAAGATTGAAATTTTCCGCAACCTGTTAAGAGCCATTGTTATAGAAAGGAGGCTGGCAGGGGGGTACTGGGTGATAATTGCTAGCTGTTAAAAATGTGACAACATCAAACTTCCAGGAATATGACAGGACAATTGGTATGCCTGAAGCAGAAAATGGAGAGAGTGAAGGTAGGGAACGTGGGGGAGGTGATTGACAGTTTAAAGTGGTGAGCTCCTCTTAAAGTTGGACTGAAATCAATGCAAGAGAAATGTTACCATTCAGAAGGCAGAGCAGTGTACAACAACTGGACAGAATACAAAACACAGAAGCCAAGTCCACATACTGAAAGCTGCTCCCAAGTGTGGAAACGTATTAACACCTAGACAGGTGATGTGTCTGGGCTGATGAAAAACATGTTGCATTTGAGCTGCAGCATGTGAAGGACTTTGCTAACATCGATGCGATACACTGCAGATGAGCTGTTTTTCTTGCATAGCAATGAGCCGTGATTAGAAGCCGTGTAGAAATGAGCATTTGTTCAGTGAAAACCTGATGCGATGAATCATTTAACAGAAGATTGCATTGACAGCTGTATGGACTCTAAAGGACATTATGGACAATGGCGGGAAATACAGTCGAAAATACTTCCAGCTGTTCCCATTAACAGCTGCCATAGTCAACAATTATCTGCATTTGTACTTTGCTTTCTCAAAACTTAATAATGAATCCAATAAAGAAACCGCTCAGTTGCATTGGGAGCGTTTCTTATTAAAACCAGGGGGGGCAGAGGCGAGCTTCATGCTCAAATTAATTATATCCCTTGGCTTCAATGACAAATAAAAGGAATGCTAACGAGCCATTATACAGAATCTGAAAAATGAAAAATGGGTAACCAGTGGGAAAACTCAAGTTCATATTGTAAATCTGCGGCTTGCTAGGACTCAGGATACAGCTGTGGTAACATCACAAGCTCTGTCAGCCCTCATCTTTACATGTGTGTTTGTGTGGATCTGGCTGTTGTCTACATCTACTGACAACAGTAAAGTTCTGAAAAACCACCAGGACAACCAGGACTGTGGCTCCAGGTGTAAATGTGGGCAACTCTCTTGTCATCATGTATACAGCAAATCTAGAAATGAATCATTAAAAGAAAGAAACACATCAGGCAGGTCACGGTTGGGGACTCAGTGGTTTGTGTTGCCGTAACAACCCTGCACCGCTTGCTGGCTGCCATGGCGATGAATCAAAAATAGAGTAGTGAAAAATAATTGTTCATTGCTGGGCGGGTGGATTGGTGGGTTGGTACCAAGAAAGAGAGTCAGACTGTCTTCATAATGTAATTAGTTCTCTCATCCTCATGTGGAGAGGACAACGAGCAGGTCATTCCAGTACACAACTCAGTATTGTTTGATTGAGAACAACACAGGGGTTATTTACTAAGGATTTGTGGCCCCTTTTCAGCAATGAAAAGTCAAAGTTTCATTATCAGTTATTCTGACGGTTATTTTCTCAATGATTTGACTAATCATTTAGTCTGTTAAATGTCAGAAAATAGTGAAAAAAAGCTCTATCCAAATTTCTGATTGGAGAAGATGATTTCATCACATTGCTTGTTTTCTCTGATCAACAACTCCAAAACCAAAACAATATTCATTTGACTGTCAAATGAGACAAAGAAAAGCAGCACATCCTTACAACTGACAAGCTGAAATTAGGATATTTTTGGCATTTTTGATGAGAAATGAGTTAAACAACCAGTCGACCATCAAAGTCAATTGATATTAATTGACCAATCAATTCAGCTCTGTTTAATAGTTCAGAAAAAAACATTTAATGACAGCAGTTAAGAATGTTGCAGCACATGTATTATAAAGTTAATTTACAGTAACACCCAAGACAAAGGGGCAGCAATACAACAGCCTGTTATCTTTCACATGATTTTGGCTACCTGCCTGTTGTCCTCAGTGGTCTCCTGTTGAATTTGTATTTTTCCTGACCTATAGTAAGTCGAGTCCAGTGTGCAGTGGTTTAATCAGCCAGTGCTACCTATTAAGTAGGCCTGTTATATTATTTTTATCTGTTTACAGCAATAATCTAGTCAAAGGAGTCTAAAAGTTTTACCAAAAATCCCCACATTTTTTACATCTTATTCAATCACTGACCTTTTTGTTGAGCTCATGACATTTGGCTAGTCATTGGGTCATATTTTCTCGCATACAGCATTCTTCTTACAGGATGAATACACACTTGTAGTTCCAAAAATGCTTTTTCTTCAACCAATATTCAAAGTTTAGCCACAGAAAACACTCTCTGTTTTGCTTCATTACTTTCTATGTGCAACATGTGTCAAAACCGCCCGGCATCAGATCTACATAAGCAGGACTTAATAAGTCAGAAATCAGAGGAATTTCAGCTAAGCACATTTACATCTGTAGTGTTAAGAAGTACTACATTGAAAAATTGTGGTACATCCTGACAGCAATTTTTTAGTGGGCTTAGAAAATATCCCCCACAGATGCACGATCATCTCGTACATCAGCAAAAAACACAGCAGCTACCAGATCTGAGAGGTGTTCGTATGGGAGATCTTTTTCCCTGCTTAGTATTCTGCCCTGACTCTTTCAATCTGTATCCTGTCAGTCTATTTCAACATTTCCAATTCAGCATAGTGACATTTTGGAATTTATTCAGTACCAATCAACGGACACACAAACAGGACGGAGCAGAAGTTTGTTCCATGTTTGCCCTTGTCCCTTGTGATGGACAGACTGAAAGACAAACTGAGCAAGAGGAGTACGGATGAAAAGAAAAAGGAGAAATGTGTAAAAAAAATGAACAGACGCAATTGAAAGAGCAGAGAGGGGAAAAAAAGGAAGCAAATAAACAGTTTGAGGTGAGCCAGGTTTGACCGAGGGGAGAGAAGAGGAAATGAGAATTAAAAAGAGGGGAAGAGGATCAAAGTGAAAAAGAAGAGGAGGATTAAAGAGTCAATGAGGCTAATGGCAGCAAATGACATTCTGTCTTTTTATCTCTTTCTCTCTGTGTCTGCAGGTTTTCTACGGATCAGGAGGCCAGACTTCAGGCACTCAGAAATCCCTGAACGTCACACAAGCTCTCACAAACACACACAGAGACATTTGATCATGAAATAAGAATCTGGGAGCATTAGTTTGTGCCTTTAGGGGTCCAGGTTACACAGAAACACACACACACACACACACACACATCAAAACTAGTTGTTATTGCAGCAAACAGTGTAACTTAGATCAGTGTGTGTGTACAGGTGAGTTAAGCAGGTGTTTATGGGGCATCAGATGAACATGGGCAGGGCAGACAGCTGGCATAAAGTGGGCACTGTAGGGGTCCTACCCTCGGATTACAGTTTGGCAGATTAGAGCTAAGCAGCAGTCACCTCAAGCTCACCAGCCTCATGAAACGTACGCTGCCAGCCAATAGGGCGTGCACAAACAAACCCATGCACACACACAGAGTGGCACAGCTGTAGAACACAATTAAATTAGTGCAACTGGCGATGTGCAACCCTAGCTTAACACCATACACTCATTAAATCACAGGCACGAAGACGTGCACACACACACATACACACATACTTTGGGCCCCACCTTCCTCCCATTGTCCTCTCAAAGCCAGCTGGAGAGAAGATGAGATTTGGGGCTGATTGGTTTTGTCTTTTTTTCCACCTCACCCTCTGCGCATCACTCCATCCACCACTTTCGCCTTTCTTTGGTGCAGCTTCGTCCCTGGATGAACCATCATCTTAAACATCTTTCCATCGGGAGAACATCGGACAATCCGCTTGTGATGCTTTAATTACTTTTCTCAAAGTTATTTTTACTTTCATCTTTGTGGGTTTTTTTTTAAATCTCAGTGAGTACAGAGTGGAGCAGTTAAAGGACTTCCTGATTAGTTGTTGGACATTTTTGTGAGCTGTGGATACTGTGTCAGTCAGACTTGGCAGAACCAACATCTAAAAGGTGGTAGTAGTGAATGCTGTTCTCTCATTGGAACAGCGTCATGAAATATTCTGCTACTCTCTTAGTGTGTTGAATCTTTTTTTCATTTCATTAAGATTTCATCATTCACCACAAAGAATTGAAACTTTTTATCCCCCAACTTTTTAAACTTTGTGTCTGAGGAAAGTGTGGAGAGGGTCGGCAACAGAGGAGTGCTTTAAAGTCGACACAACTGCTGTTCACCAAGTAGCTCTCAGAGTCTCAGTGCAACAGGCAGACACAGACAATGGACTGAAAGGGGTGAAAGAGGAAAGGAGAGACCTTGAGACGGAGAGAGACTAGGCGAGATGAACCTCGAGAGAAAGGCAGAAAGAGGAGTAAAAAACCAGATGAGAGAATACTGAGAAAACAGCAGACAGAGGAACCGAGCTGAGAAGGAGAAAAGAGACGAAGAAAATATATTTTCTTTTTTGGCCTAGGATGCCTGGAGACATGATGGAACACCCTTCAGGCCAGACCTCCTCCCTTCTACCGCTCCTCCTCCTCCTCCTCCCTTCTTCCCTCCCTCTCTCCGCTGCTCTCAACTAGTCTGCCAGCTTTCTTTGGCTACGTCGCTTCAGTGCAACGAGAGAGACAGAAAAAGAGAGAAAGCAGAGCGCTGGAGCCGAGCTCAACGTTCACACAGATGGCAGAGAAAACGCAAAGGACCTGCTGCATCCATCCACACCGTGCACTGGAATTCACTGAAGATGGACATTGCAGTTAATCCAAAAAAAGAGGGAGACGAGGGAGAAGAGAGGGAGGTGGACGTAAAGACAGCGGAAGCCAGAGAAGGGAAAGTTAGAAAGTAAAGGAGGGAATGAACAAAGGATAGAAAGGTGGAAAAACACGGAGACCGTGATTGAAGCTGAAGGAGAGTTCATCTCTCATCGAAAGCAAAGGACTTTCCGAAGCAGTCAGGCTCCAGCTTTGTGTAATTCAGCTGCGTCTGTGTGTGTGTGTGTGTGTGTGTGTGTGTGTGTGTGTGTGTGTGTGTGTGTGTGTGTGTGTGTGTGTGAGATGAGCACATAGCTGTGGAAGAGAGAGGGAGAGAATCCAGCGGGAGACAGAGAGAAAGCGTAGGAGCATCGCTGAGTGCACAGCTTGATTGTGAGACAAATTGACTCTGACACATTGTCTTCCGTCAGTGTGTGTTTGTGTTTATACTAGTCTGATATAGTGAGTGATCTTGTGGTCCAAAGCGATAGTCAGGGGGTCGTCCAAATCACGCTGACCAGGCCTTGGTGGTCATTGCGTGGAGGCAGCGGCGGAGGAGGTGGTGGTGGTGGGCTGGGGACAGTGGCAGGCCTAGGGGTTGGGGCATGGCCATGGGGGGGCCGCATCCCGTCCTCCACCCTGCAGCGGGACAGGCGCTGGGGCTGGGGTTCCTGGGGCGGGGG
>LKNJ01000735.1:0-131006 GCA_002120245.1 Maccullochella peelii
ATTGGTGGCTGACTAAATACTTTTTTGCCCCACTGTAAGTGTCTTGATTGACACTGGGTGACTCTGACAAGAGATACTCCCCAAAAAATCTACATATAAATTATACATAAAATTATCTTACAAAGCACATTATAGTAGTATTATCATAGTCATGCAATAAATATTAGATTTAGTACATGAAATGTTGCTGGCATATTGCCGTTCTGTTGTTTGTAATGTAAGAGATTAATAAATGTATGTCTGCACTGTTGCTATTTATATTTGAAGCCTTTCTGGGTTGCTGCATTGGCTAAAATTGTGTAGTAATGGAAAAACGGAAATCTTAAAATCCTAAAAAAATGTAATGTATCAATACACGTAAAACATTAATATTTTATGTCATTACATTTGTCTCAAACAAACAGTTTAAATTAGGGTATATTTGCTTCAAGTGTATGTGTAAGGGAAATCTTAATTATTCTGTTATCAGTGAAGACCTCCTGCTACCTCCATCCTGATTAAATAATTTACATAATTGCGTAGATTACTCCCGAACTGTTGGATGAAAATACTCAACATTTATTAATTAAATGTCAGTCTGCTTCTGTACAGTAAGTTCATTTAATGGAGCTCATATAAAGAAAGCATATTGAATAAGTCTCTTATAAAGCAATTAGAGGAGAATGTGGATAGAATTTCAGCCACCTTTTTAAAAGCATATTCTCTACATTTTGGAGTTGAGGTCACACAATGGACGTTTTTCAAGTACCACTTGCATGTAGTAGGTTTCAGCAGGCCTCCTGGCTTCTTTTTGTGTATCAGTAACTTGATTCAGCATCTTTTATCGGTGGACTGCTTTCTCTTCCTCTTTTCCAATGTTGAACAAATTGTACCCTGCAGTGCATCCTGCTTGGAGGATGCCAACCTTGTTTATTACCTGCAGGGCTTGGAATTTACTTTTGGCCTCACTTGCTAATGTGGCTAATCTTGCTAATGTAAACCAGCCTTTCAAAATGTTCCCAAACCAAAACATGTTTTTCATTAAATTGAATCGACATACAAGGAGACCGTAACTGCATTTCGTCATACTTTCATTACAGAATTAAACATTAATTTTGTATAACTTCTAAGTTCATATTATTCTTTTTGTAGCTAAATAGATTTAAATTATGCTACCACTAATACCACAGAATGAATTAAGCCTCATCAGCTGTAGCATTGTATCCAAGTAAACTGATCATATTTCAAAATAAAGGCCTGTCCATGGAGGATAGCTGGTTTCATGCTTACAGAAGCTTACAGAATGGTCCAGCCAGACCTATTATGGGAATATTCTTACTTTCTCTTATTGTTTGCTGTGGCTCACTATACTGCTTATCCATGGTGGTTTCTTTTCTATGTTAATTTCTCATGTTTTTGCAGAGGTCACTCAGTGCCCCAGGTTCTCTCTGTGTTAAACTCAGTCAGAAGTTGATGATCACATACATCAGTATACTGATGTACACTCTGTGAATGTCTTCAGAGAGAGAAATCAAAACAAGCATATTTTCCTTCCCATAACCTGCCAAATTGATGTCGGTTGTATAGAAAAGAAGCCACCTTTGGCTGTTTGTAAAAATTTCCTCTGAACGGTTGTGTGATTTGTGAATATCTGCTGAGTGAAGAGTATGTGCTCTGACTTGCTCTGGGAAATGCAAGAAATGCAATTTGAGAGCGTTTCATTGTAAAACTGTTTTACCATGCTTGGATGCAGATGATGCATTTTTTCACAGAGGAAATCAGTCATATTGTTGTAATAATTAACTCAATGAAGCATCTCGCAGCCACTAATACGGGATTCATGTTAATTTTTCATTTGTCACAACATTGATTTCTTTTCCTCATTTCTTTTTTTCATTGTTAACAGGAAACTATTAACAATGAATTGACTCTGTAAGGGATTTAATGTCACATGCTAATGAAATGTCAAACTTGTCTAAACTGAGCATTTACTGTAGCATGATTGCAGGTAGTGTATGGAAGATGAAATGAGTGCCATTTATTATTATTATTATTATTATTATTATTATTAATAATAATAATACATATACATATATACATAATGATACTATATATAGTACCTTTCATACAGGGGGTGTAGCTCAAAGTGCTTTAGAATAGAAGTGAAGAAACAAGAGAATAAAAACATGTAAAATAAAATAGTGCAAATACTGCGCAATAAAACCATGCAAAAATGAGTAACAAAGAAGAGAAGCAGCAAATAGCAAGAACAGGTGTGCCAAGGACCATGTAATATTTGAAAGATGGCACTAAAACAAAGAAAGGCATACGACCAATAAAATATGTCAAAGATAAAACGGAGATAAAACAAAACAAGGGAAGAGTGACAATTGGTTAAAAGCAATGCTGAATAAATAAGTTTTCATTTGTCATTTAAAAATGTTCAGAGGTTGCATCTCTTATGGCCTTGGGTAGGGAGTTCCATAGTTTTGGGAGTATAGTTAAAAAAGGCTGAGCTGCCAATTTTCTTACTCGTGTGAGAGTTTATATTTTAAAGTCTAGCAGCAGAGTTCTGAATTAATTGTAGTTTATCAATTGATTGTTTTGGAAGGTCAGTGAAGAGAGAATTACAGTAGTAATCTACTTGAGATAAATGCATGAACAAGTTTTTCGGCATCTTGTTGGGATAGGAACGGCCATACCTTTGCAATATTTCTTAAATGAAAGAAAGCTAATTAAGGCAATTGCCTGTATATTTTTGTTGTGAATGGAGCTGCCTTTTTTTTTTTTATTAATCGTTTAGTTTGTGAAATGTCAAAGAATTGAAAAAATCCCCTAACTTGAGCTTGAGCTCTGTGAGGTCACAGAGCTCAAGCTGACGTCTTCAGATGTCTTGTATGTTCGACCAAAACCAGTCCAAAACTCTGTTTTCTTATAATATATTTCTATGATATAAAATAGAATTATTTTTCACATTTTCTGCCTGAAAAATGACTGAAAAGATTATCAAAATAGTTTAGTAGTTTATAGTTTAAATAATTATTTTTCTGTCCATCGACTAATTGATTAATAGTTTTAGCTCCAATATTTCCTGTGAATTATATTTTCTGTGATTTACTAGAATTCTTGTATACACTACACACTATAGCCATGGATAGATACTGTACATACACACACAGAGACATTTTTAAATGATGTATGCCGTCAGCATGCCAGAGATTGTTCAGTAGTCATTCTGATGGTTGTCATCTTGTAGCAGATATTGAAAATCACCATGGACCAATAATCATCAGTCTGTATAACAGATGTTCCACACTCCACTATAGAAAAGCAATTTCCCTATTTATCTCAGTGGGACAGCAGAGAAACAGCTGTTAACACTTAAACTCCAAAATATCTTCAGCAGCTGCAGGATGTAAATCAAATCAAGTCTGACCTCTTCACTATAAGTCACGCTATATGGAAAGGTCTGCTTCAGCCCCAGTTTTTCAGGCCCTTGTATGACTTTGAAAAATCGATAATGCTTAATTTGTCCAATATGGCATTCTTTTGCACATTCGTGGCCAAGCAGCAGGTGCATGGAGTTGGTTTACTTTTATCTCCCTCATGTCGTTTTTCATTTTGAGTTTTGAGGGTCATCATAAAAAGTGACATGATTGTTTGTGCAGTCGTATCTTTGAGGATATCAAATGACAAACAAGTTACACTACAACTGAGCACAGTCGGTCCATAATGATGGCTGAAGAGCTGATATCTTTATATGTGAAGGTATTTTTAGAAGTTTGAGTCATACATTTTTAGCTGTTTTCTGATAAATCTCAGGTTTCCAGCAGCTGCGTTTTGGTGCATGTCTGCCAACAACCATAAAGATTACTGTGTCATATTTGCCACAGGATTAAGAAGACAATTGAGCAAAGAAGTTCAGTCTCTCATTTCTAGGAATTAATTTATGGGAAGAAATAAGCTTCTTCATCTCAGCCTCTTTTACATTTATTTGCAGATTAAAACAGGCAGACTCTGTATTGTATGCAAGTATTTATATCCATTCAATTTCCATGCTAGATCTTCCTAGTCTTCCTAAGTATCACACATGACTTGCATGTTTATGCCCAAAAATCATTTAAATATTTAGGGATACCAAAGGGCAACAACAGCGGAGAATTATGCTAATGCTATTCTATTAAATCATGTTTGCCATTTTGATCTTATATTGATAGCGGATCAAGCATCTAATAAACTAATAAACATGAAGTAGGCACCCAGGGCTGATGCTGTATCACATTAAGTGTGCATGTCACCCCAAACAGTTGAAAAGATAAAACTCTGTTGAGGTTGCTACAGGCTGCCAAAGCTTTGAGCACATCTAAAATAGTTTTTGCACTCTCAGAATTGGAGAAGTATGAATAAAATCCTAAATGTCAAGGGTGTTGTTTGTTTTTTGTACACCTCTTGTTTTAAGTCTAGCCATTGCTTCTACCTGAAGAATCCCCGCAGACTTATATGCAGTTGGAAAAGACACACGACCTGTCTCCGGATAGTCTTTCAGAAGCCTTCTTTTCCTTTTTTGTATAAAGTGTTTATGCTGCAGGGGCACAGTCAATAAAAGGTCAAGCCTCATGTGGAGTGATTAAAAATGGACCAAACCAGATTTCGCTGTAATGCCAGACTAATGCGACCGAAGTTGAATTGATTTGATTCATTCAAAGGAGAATATACAACTACCAGCATGACTTTCATAATGCAAACCAGTGACCAAAGTCAGTATGATGCAGCAGAATTAAAGGGAACGCACTGAGATTGACAAGAAATGCAAATGAGTGCTCAGCAGCAGTGGTGGCGATTCATAGGGGTGTCTAGGGTGAGAAAATAACTATTTCTGAAAACCTTTAGGTGGGTTTTATCGAACTTGTGTTCAGATACGAAATATTTAAAGCAACCATGTACAAAACTCTTCCATGGGGTGCATTTGGTGCCTGGCTTGGAAATGGGTGCACCTTTTGTACTCCCTGTGAGCACCGTGTCCCCAGCAGAAGCAGATCTGAAAAAGGAGAAACCAGTCAAAGACACAAATTTTGAATTCAAAAAGTTGTAAACCACCAGAAAGAGAAAAGAGCTACCTTTGCAGGGGCATGTTTTGACCACAGTGTAACACCACTCTTCCGTTACCAAACTATTTTAGGACTACAAAAAACAAGAACATTTTTCACAATATACTGTGTATTTGCATGGTGGTCTGGCACGTCACCAATACAAATGGCCATCAGCCGCTGCTACACAACAGTTTTTATCATGTTCCAAATCTTAAATCGTGTTGTCGTAGATGAAAATGGGTACTAATGGCCTTCCTGGATTAAGTCCATAACCACTGCACGTTTGTCATTTATTTATGTGCTATGAAGTGTTTGAAATGTTGAGGACTGTCCTTTTTTTTTATTTTTGTATTTATTTATTTATTAGGAGCTTTAACCCTTCACAGTGATCAGTGACCTAGCTAACATTGTTTTAGCTTCAAATGTGTTCAATCACACAGTACATTTGTTTATTAAAAGATTGTAGTGATTAGATTAGTGACATTTACGTTGTTGTGATGCTGATGTTGTGGAATACGGAAAATATGTCACTTGCCATAAATCATTGGAAAAAAAAAATTGACAACATAATTACCTTTAATAATAATTCTGATTAAGTGTTTCAGGCCTCAGAATATTATTACCATTATTAGTGAGACAGATGGGCTCAAAATACCACAGCACATTTACCAGTACAAAGTCCTTAACATGCATAATAAAAAAAACATAAGCAGCATATGTAAATTGTAAAAGGCCCTAAATTTATCAGCTATACTCTTCAGTGATAAGTTTTAAAAAATAATAAAGTGCATCTTTGATTTGCCCTGAGTTTGGAATAACGGCACATTCAGAAGGTTCAGCTGTAGAAAGGCCAAGGTGATGCTGCTTTGGTGCAGATGAGAGGTTCTGCTGTGAATGCTCTGCAGCCTCTTGCCAGAGGAGAGAAAGTCTGCAGTGGACAAAAGATCGATATATACTTTTTGTCCCATCCTTTCAATTCTTGTTGCACACACGCCAGAAGAGGGAAGTTTGCTGCTAGAGATTCAGATGTAGGAAGGAATCAACGTACAAATCATATTTTAAAATTTGGACTCAGATGTGAACTCTGGTTTTAAAACTAAAGAAATATTCTCAACCATAATGTAATGGTGTGAATAAATTATTCATAAATAAACTGTTATGTAAGGTTTGTAATATTTGATTTTACCATCTGTGCTGAGGAGGGTTTCATTACATTTAATCTTATTTTAAATGCTTCTGACTTTTTAAATAGTAAAAGCATTTATGTTAGTTATATTAACAGTTGTTCTTGGGAGCGATATATTGCACCCTAAAACTTTATTTCAGACTGATAATGGTTTCTGCAACAGTGAAGGTTTGATTGAATGCAGAGAGATAACTTAGGGTTAAGTTTAGGCTTAAGTTTCTGGAAGGGTTACAGTTTTCACATAGGAGGAGGAAGTATCAGTCTAGCAGGTCCGAACCATAAATTGTCAGCAGAGCTGCATACTGTGCATTCTTTGTTGTGTATACTGGGCTGTATATCTTGTTTTAGTGAATAGATTGCTGTTAGAGGAACATAAGATGTCATCTTCACTGCCCGTTTTACAACACTGCTTCGTCTTCAGCACAGATATTTTGCTGTCTTTCTTTCTAGTTTACAGCGATGATAAACTAGTGACATGTAGGCCCGTTATCACACAAGTTTGATGTTTTATGAATTTTTCTTGTCTCTTTTTCAGATGTGATGAAACCATTTATTTGCACATTGTGCTTTGATTTACACACTTCCTTATTCTAAAATAGCTGTATTTGGTGCAGTCTCAGTAATGGAATAATGTGGAATAATGGTGCTCATACACAGTATTAGACCCAGATTGCACAGGAGTGCAATATGAAAGTGGATGACATGGTACAGCAGTAATAGCTCCCATTCCTTCATTACCTGTGTGATTGCTATTGATCTGCCAGAGGCTGTTTCAGGGGGCTTTGCAGCTGCAGAGTGCAAAGCTCTACATGCCAATGTGGTACATCATGCCATGATTTATATATAATATGATCTGCCATCCTGTATGGAATCCCAGTGGTTTTGTATGCAGATATAGATTGTTGTGATTGATGGGAGGGGATTTAGGCTGAAATGTTTCTTTTTCTATTTCAATTGTTTTTCAAATGAAAGAATAAAAGGGTTGCTGGATGGAGAGGTGTACTGGAAAGATAAAGGAAGATAAATACTTGCTGTTGAGGAGTGTTTGGTCAGCAGAATTTCGTGAGAGTGTGTGCTTTGGATGTAACCGAGTTCCACAAGGTTGATTGAATTTCACATTAGGCTCACCCACCAGCATACATCTACATTTTGTCTTCATTTTGCATGTGAGCCATTTGTTATGTCAGGTTAACTGTTAAAGTGACAGGAGGACAGTGCTCTTCCACAGCAGCACTTCCTCAGAAAACATGCAGAGCAGATTTTCATGATTAACACTGATAGTTACAAATAATTTAAATTATTTCTCAGTATTTTATCCAATGCTACCACTGTTCCCAGGTTATTGCACTGTCTTGCAAGCAAATAGAACAGTGTTCGAGGAGCCCACATAATTAGGTATCAAAGGTGAACCATTTCGCACCTCATTCACGAGTTGTCTCTTGGTTTTAGCTCTCTGAAAACTGAAAAAGCAAGAATTTAATGATTGTACATTTTTGACTCTGCTTGCTAACTTGCCCGCCCGCCCACCTGTGTGTCTTTCAGGAGGCAGTAGGGGAGAATGCAGGAGTCCATGGGCCAGCGGAGGACAGGAAGGAGAAGGTGCCCAGCCCACATCTC
Organism: Maccullochella peelii; assembly: GCA_002120245.1. Taxonomy (NCBI): domain Eukaryota; kingdom Metazoa; phylum Chordata; class Actinopteri; order Centrarchiformes; family Percichthyidae; genus Maccullochella; species Maccullochella peelii. The sequence goes on from LKNJ01000735.1 coordinate 7,873, forward strand.
AGCCAACTGGTGGTCCTCACTAACAGTGGGACTCTTTATGGGCTAGCACAGAGGGTGGTGGCCACTGAGTCTCTGTAAGTACTCTCTGCAGTAAAACCACAAATAATTACTTTGCAGTGATACTACTTTAAAAATGACTCTGTGCATTACGTAAACATAAACCATGCAATAATTGAAGTAATTATAAAGTAAGCAATGTAATTATACCTTACGACAACACACAGCAGTGTTGGTTTTTATTCCTCTGGTATGACAGCAGTGCTTGTCTCATGTCGTCACCTGTGTGTCCTGGCGGTGTGATGTAACTTATTTTATGTTCATCAAAGCATTTTCTCTGGTCAAGTTAAAGAGGCTGGTTCTCGCTCACTGCCTCGCCTCAAGGCGCTCATAATTTCATTAGGCAGCGTTACGCAGTCTGGCCATCAAGGATTTGCACTACCTGCAGTGCGTGTTTGTGTATGGCATGGCTGGTTTCAACATTCACATCAATAAAGATTGTTAAATTGAAAAGAAATGAATGTTATTTAAATAGAAGGAGAGACAGAAAGTCTTATTTTACCTATTTATTTAGAATTCCTATTAACTAGTATCTTTGTCTATTACATCCACACACACACACACTACAAAAATCGCCCTCATACATAATTAGGTCAAACTATCGTCAGTGCTGACAACTCTTGGACCCTGAGAAGCCTGCAGTGTACAAGTGCTTCATAATGAAAATCTATAAACCGAGGGCCCAGATGTCACAGCTGCAAAAATGCTGAATAGGCTTACACTCTCTCACAAAGTTTTTCATGTATCTGAGGCAGGCAACAAGCTCAGAAGAATAATGAAAGTAAAAGAGCTAGTGCAGAGGTGAAGATATTTCTTGGGTAAAGTTTAAAGGAAAAGAGTCTCTGGGGAGGAACGGGACTTACTTATTCTGTGCAGAACTGCATGAAAAGTTTTTCTGTCTGAAAAAGTGTTATTAGAAAAGGCAGTTAACCCTAGTGTACCAGTTACCAGTTAACCCGGGCATATGCCCTTTTAAACATCATCTTGCATGATGTTGCCAAGAGGAAACACAAGCTGTTCCAGCTAACCTTAATGTGATTTTCTCTGCTCCATGTAAAGAACAAATATCCACTGGACTAATTTATGGGCCGCTGGCTGTGTTTAATGTAGTGCTTTCAGATTTAGTGTTAACCAGACAGCACTTATTAAAATGAATTCTTGCTTTTAATATAAAGATTTCGGTTGGGGTTACCAGTATTCACTGCCACGCAGCATCCTTACAGATAGTCTGTTTATGGAGCGTCAGTGTAGCCAGCTCTTGAACTGAAATATCTAATTATTGGATAAATCAGCCATGCCGTGATTGGAAATTGCATACACTTTAGCTGAGGCTCATGATTTTCTGTTTTTACCAATCTTCCCTGAAAAACACCCTGTTTTAAAAGGAGAAGATTGTTTAAGAAAAAAATACTGACTTAGTTAATTTTGGATGCATGGGTACTCTGTTTTCTGCTGCAACTTTTACTTATATTTTTTTAAATCATATATCCCACCCTTTTAATCATAGATATAAAAGTTTATAGCTATGCTTTTAATATTCAAAATAAAACAAACATTTTATAAGTTAAATAAAAACTGAATATAAAATATCAATTAAGATGTGTTATTTTTAATAAATATTCAAGGTAGACTGATTTAAAAAGGCCAGGCAGATATATTGGCCAATATTAGCCTATTGCAATAATAGATGATAGCACAGGTGGTTCCACCTGCTAGGCATTTCTGCCTGACGCACCTCCGACGGTGCCGCCGTGCCGGCTGCAGGGTCGTCAGCCAGGAGCCACCTTTCACTGATGTTTCGCTCCTTTAATCCCAGAACATCTCGAGGTGTTGGAGCAGCGGCAGGGATGTCTCCCTACCGCCCCCTGCAGCCGGCCCTAGGATCCTTGTTTTCCCCACCCCTGTCCTTTCTTCTGAGCCAGACCCAGAAGCTCCCTTGCTCTGCCTCCTCTGCCAGGTCTTTAAGCGCTTTCCTCAGCTTGGAGCCTGTGATCCCAAGAGACTTCAGGAACCGCCGGGTGGATGTTCCAGTATAACCTCTGCAACTGACTTCCACTGGATAGGTGAACGCCTTCCACCCTGCTTGTGAGGACGCAGCTGCCAGCTCTGTGTAATTTTCCTTCTTGCTCTCGAAAGCAGCATCCATTCCCTCCTCCCATGGAACAGTCAATTCTGCCATAATCACCATCTTAGCAGAGATGGACCAGAGCACGATGTCTGGCCGTAGGGAGGTTGCAGTGATCTCCTGAGGGAACTTCAGTTGGCAATCGAGGTCAACTCTCATGTTCCACTCACCTCCAGGTGACAGGAGGGACCACTCCCTTGTGCTGCTGCTCTGGATCTCACCACCTTGCCTGACGAACTGGATCAGCCGCTGTGATGTTACCGCGCTAGCCCTGTTTGCTTCCAGTCTGCGTGCCTCTAGGACTTCGGCCAGCTTGCGCAGGACCCAGTCGTGGCGCCATCCGTACCGGCCCTGTGTCAAAGCTGCCTTGCAGCCAGAAAGAATGTGCCGCAGACTTGGGTTCTTGGAGTCACAGAGTTGGCAGGTCTCCTCTGAGCTGTACCAGAGGTGCACATGTCGGGCAGGAATTAATAAGAAATTGCAGTAGACAAAAGCAAAAGATGTTTTTTTGGTAATTTAGAAACAGGGTCACCATTACATAGTTTGTCCAGCAGAGACACTGACAAGTTTATTTTTAAAGTGTAAAATGTCCTGCTCAGAATGAATATAAGGGATCTAAATAAAAAATGTTTGTTAATGTTATGTGTGGAAAAATAATTACTACTGTATAGACTGATTTCAATACTGATATTGGTATCAGCTTCAAAAATGCAATATCAGTCAGGCTATAATAAAAACTGACCCTAATAAGCTCTTACCATATATTTTGAACTGTAGTTTTTGTATTGTAAAATCTGAATGGGATGTGCTTTTACTTTTTGTTTTTTATAAACACACTTAATTCTGTGGCCTAATAGTTTTAGCATCCATTCAATGTGTGATCTTTGTGCAAAAATCCTGTTGCTCAGATTGTCAGATTGTTGCCAGCTGATTAAGGAACAGGAAGATAGAGGGATAGGGTAGTTTTCGGTCCCACTGGCAGGAGTGTATGACTCTGAGGGTGACATTGTTGTTCACGTGGTAGCTGAGTGAGCTCAAACCAAAATTGGGTTCAAGGGGCAGTACAGAATGTGGAGGCCTCTCATGGAGCGTAAGTCATCGTCTTGCTGAGTTGTTTTCTTCACTTAAACTGCACTTGTGTTGTTGCTGATCTGGAACTGTAAAGAAATCACTTTGTGAGCCATGCTGTACTGCAGCAGTCATGCTTGTTAAACTCTGGACTCAAACCTGGTCCTTCAGTTTTTATTTAGTGTACAGTAACACTTCAGAGCCATCGATCAGCCCGAGTCAAATGGTCCTTATTTAGTCAGAGCTGGATCCACAGTGGAATGGGGTGTTCTGTCCTGTATTTCTTTTTCTGCTACTTGACGTGGTCTCAAGGATAATTGAAATCCATTCATTGTAAAAACTGCTGTTTGATTAGTTTGACTTGGATGATACTTTGCTATGTGAAGTGAGATACTTGAAGATTTGGAAATAAGAAGTAGTTTTCACAAAGTGCGACATGGCCGCAGAGTCGAGAGACTGGAGGATAATTTATGTTGTGACAACACTGGAGTATGTTACATTAAACTGTAATGATCACCGGGGAGGAATTATATTGTTGCAACACCGGAGAATGGTGTAGTTGCACTTTTAGGACTAAGTGCAACATTTGCAATTCACAGAAAATGCTCAGAGCATGCACGTTAGCATCAGTAAAGGTAAGCATCAGTAACATGTGTGCAGAACTGTCTCCAGGTTGTGCAGATGAGCATTTCTTATCCATTCACTTTATCAAATTCACAGAGGTAACATCTAAATCTGAAGAATGTGAGGAGTCAAAGACTTTACCTTGAGTGTTTTTTAACTCTTTTCTGTGAAGTCTATTGCTGTTGTGTCAGACGAGAAAGGCCGAGCTTTAATATTAGAAGCTTTATGAGTCAAACATTCTGTCTTCCTGTGCTGCTCTGGGACAAAGATTTAAGGTGATGTTTTGTGAAGAAGAACTACCATCTCTAATTGTCAGTTGCTCTAATTCAGGTCGTCAAACCAAAATTCAAACAAAAGTAGTATCAGATTTGTTTAATAGATCTGTCACTCTTTAATAATGCAAAAACAAGACATGGTAATTTTGTCTTTGTTACGTGCCACACCAGAACATTTTTCAGATCATGTTATGCCACCGCTGCGCTGAATTAAACGGCTGTTTCTGTTTTTTTTCCTCAGTGTGTTTCTGGCTGAACAGTTTGAATCCCTCCAGTCCCACCTGGACACAATGATGCCTGCAGCCAAGAAGCCCTTCCTGCAGCAGTTTTATTCCCAGGTATTCTTGCACCTTTTCTCTAAAGTCTGTGTACAGTAACTGTTAATCATGTCGTCACTGTCCGCTACAGGTACGGTTGCACCAAACATCTGACTACGGTGGTACCAAACCTTTCATTATCATTCATTTTAGTCTGTCATAGAATCTACATTTTTGGAAAAATTCACTACTCAGGGATGCAAACAAGTCGCTTTTCTGCGAATGTTGCTTTTTTCACGTCAGTTTGGGTGACTGCTGACTAATCAGTCCAGCCAGCTACTTTATTATATTAATTTTTGATTATAATAAAATAGTTTTAATTAACAAGTTGCAATTCGCTATGCGTTAGTTTTTACGGCCACTAGCCTCCGTTTCAAAACAATGCGAGCATGATGATAGAGAAACGTGCCTATCTGTCTGTCAGCCCCGCCCCCACACACGTTTATGGGCTTTTTACAGCAGAGCCATCTCTAAGATGCATTGCAGACACACACTAAAACAAGCAATGTTGTCAAAGTAACGGGCCTGTGTCATGAGGAAAATGTAGGCTAAGCCGATCAGCCTCACACTGCAATTTTACAGTTTAAAAACCTAGAACGCTTTTGTATTTTTTGCCATTGACCAATTATGCAAACTAATGTCAGATGCCCCAAATCATGTTTTAAAAATCAAATATGATGTAATGGAACTTCCTACAGTAATATATATGATCAAGTAGTCCGTATATGTATATGATCATATACACTGATACTTGATACTGATCATATACACTGATACTCAAGTATCAGTGTGTATGATCAGTGTAAAAGCCCAAATATGGGCTATTAACATTTGATACTAACAGGCACTCACTTTCAGTCTTTCAACTTCTATAACATATCATTTAATGTGCTCTGAAAAAAACATTCCAGTTGCATTCACGCCTTTATTTGTAACCATCATTCTGCCTTTTGGTTCTCTTTAAAAGCCTATTTCTCCTTAGAGACAAATGACTATGTAACCGCAACCCAGCATTCAGCCCTGTTCTCGATCAACAAAGGAGAAAATTGTCTGTCATTCATAACCATGCAGGCAGCTCTTTCCCAGTCTTTTGGGTTTTTTTGTCCACTTGACATTTGAAATGTTCAGGTACACAGGTCTGTTTTCCCCAAACATCAAATGAATGTCTTGTCCTATAATTATATTCTTGGAAAGATCTCGGCTTCATGTGTGCCTCATTGTTTACTGCTTACATAACATTTAAAAACATGTTGAATATAAGACACATACATGTATTCTCCCTTCCTTCTCTCAGACGGTGTCTACAGCCAGTGAGCTTCGGAAACCAATATACTGGATTGTTGCAGCCAAGGCCATCGACTACGAACAAATGTTGCTCTTGATGGCCGGAGTTAAATGGGACATTAGGGAGATAATGTCACAGCATAATGTTTATGTGGACGTCCTGTTAAAGGTAACGTTGCATAAGAAATGTGTAGGTGACGATGTAACATGTGGTGTGCTATACTGTAGCTTAGTGGTTTATGAGTAGAGTTATCCAAATTTTGGATCTTAAAATGATTGGAATGGGAAACAGTAAAGCAGCATTAAGTTTTTATTTATTTATTTATTTATTTTGGGCACTATGGGACAGTGGCTTATTTACACATCCAGCAGACATGGATATTAGTGTATAATTATATATTAGTATTAATTTGGAGTTGTGTTTCTGGTCATCCAACTTATGTAAGTCCAATATTTTCTCTTCTTTTAGCACTCTTCTTTTTTTGGTCTTCATCAACTCAACAATATCTGGATCTTTAGCAGCTAAATGCTCCACTATGTTTACTTGCTAGTCGCTAACTTTGTCTGCCGGCAGGTAGCGTACAGTCAGGAAACTTGAGACGAGGTTGATGAGAAACAGTAAAGTTGCTGCACGGAAAACCAAAAGAATGAGCTCAAGGACTCCACAACGCTCTGTAAAGCAGTGTGGGCAGTGTAGAGTCGGTTCATAACTATCTCTGCATTTGTTACTACAAGTGACCCCTTTTACATTACATGTAGTAATTTTATCCATTGTTCATATAAAGATATTGATTAGTGCAGCTTTAAAGTTTTCAAGTCAAATGTCAATTAGTCACAGTGCTGTATTTTTAATCCTAATTTGTGCTGCATTAAGCTTCTGTTTAAAGACAAGGATGGAGAGCTTTTTCTCACATTTCATAGAGATAATATGCAAACATCTCCCCATTCAGATTCTTGCATCAGTTATGCCACTGAGGCTCTTTGTCAGTTGAATATAAATGATGATACCAAGACAACTGGTGCCCCTATTAAAATCCTTTTTGCTGTTCTGGTGTATTTTACATTCGGGAAAAGTTCAGATTTATCCCAATGTTTATTCCCCCCTCCCTACTAATTGACCACTGCAGCCCTCTCAGTGTCATGCAATATCCACACTAAAAAGTAGAACACACGAAAGGCAGCTGTAATAGCTTTGCTTTTATCTAGCGGGGGATTTTCCTCACAAATTTCTTTGTACTCAACCTGGGTTTCATTTTATCATCTGGGTTAGGGTATTGCACTTCATTCCACTTAAAGTCAGGAGCTCAAGCTCCTCTTGTTGTCCCTCTTGAGTTTAAATTAATTCGGGGGAACTTGAATATCAGTTGTTTGGGATGGGGTGAATAATTTAGCACATGGGTGAGCTGTTGAGAGTTGAATGCAGATCTCCCCTGAAGTTTAAGCTTTGTTAAAGACATTTGAGCTCACTGGTCGCAGACATATTTTTGGAATTTGAAGTTTTCCACTAAATGTGTGTCTTTATGCATGCTGGCCACTTATCCCATTCTACATTTTGCATGGGGTGGAAGGGACTAGTTTTCTCGCTTCCGACGTTCAGAGACAGAAAGGTCTGAAGGGCTCACTGCGGTGTGAAATCCTGAACAGACCAGCACCAAAGCAAGACAAATCCCCATATATGCATCAGCATGTCTTAGAGAGCTGTTGATTAAGTCCCACTTTAAATCACAGATGTTGTTAAAATAGATACATACATATATACACATCCAGCCACAGTTACAAGTTATCTGCTAATTTAAAAAAAAAAGGACTCAGCTTGTGAATTCCTGAATGGCTCATAGATCTGTTTCTGGCTCTGGCAGCTCAGCTGTTAACTCTAACTAATTTAGCTTATGAGCTAAATTGCCTAAGAGGAAAATCTCTCTCACTGGCCTGGTTGAAATGCAGAACCGTATCCAAATGATCCAGTTGATGGACGGACATGGTGCATACGACGACTAGCATGTACTTTTCCCCATCAGGTGCTAATGGCTTTCTCTGCCAACTTGTCAGACACTCAGAATGCATATGGATTGTGTTATGTGCATTGATTGAAAAGAGTGTGCTACATTTTGTTGTACTGCGCTCAGAATATTTTATTCATGAATTCAGGTTGATCACTAGCATTCAACAATTGCATTAATTTGCATATAAAGTGGCAAGGAAATGCAGCAGCCTCAGAATGACTTCATTGACAAAATGCTTAACTCAGAAACTACTGTGCGACTGTTTGTGACCCAAGATTGAAATGTTATTCAATCTTGGGTGCAAAATTAAATGCAGTTGTGTGTGCCTTAAAATTCAGGTTCACTTTTTAACACGTTTGCAAACACATTTGAAAATCACATACGTCTCCTGAGACACATCCATCATATTTATGTACAGTTCTTATGTACTGCAATTTGTTCCCTATAAACAACATACATAATATTATAATCGTATAATTTCATGCATAATTGATCATTTCAGAGTGCAGTGAGCTTAGCTGAAACCCCTTTGATTCCTGCAGCCTGCATCTTCCCCTGGGATATTTCCTCTTTATTCTTTGTGTTAAAACACAAAAGAGAGAACATCTGGAGGCCAGTTGTAACAAAACCCTCATGACTGGTGTCCTTTTTTTGTGCTTGGTCATGGAAATGATATCTTTTAGCAAGAAATGGTGAGATTCCTGCAGAGATGATGTTACTACAGGTGTCAAATGTCATCTCAATTATTTATTAAAATCCATAAATTAAAAGAGCCCAAAGGCAGACAAAGAGCCGACTGGAATGAGTCCAGTTGGGATGTTCAGTACAATTCAGCAGCACATAAATGATTTGTTGTAATGCATTATTTGTGGCTTGGTGGATTCATACTTCCTGCCCCCGTCTGTTCTGTCCATCAGTCCAGACTGCAAAGCCATTAAACTAGCTTAGTTAAAGTAGAGTTGCGGTACAATAACCCAGACATACTGCAGGCTGCTTACTCCGGAGAAAAAATAATTTAGCTTTGATTGATCTGATTTACTTACTGGTATCTGGTACCACTACCACAGTATGTGCTGGTTGTTAAGTGACTGAAGTATTTATAAGAAGAGATTGACACAAACCGCGATGCAGTTTATTCTTCACAGACTGTAAATAATTGGGTTTTGCAATTCACAGCATGAGGTAGTTTTATAACTCTGTTCAGCTTCTCCAAATTCAGATTAGGGGAGCGGGTGTTGGGTGTCATCCAGGAACACGGAGTAGCTGAGAGCGATTCAGAGGGAATATATTTATGTTGATGCTCATGAAGACTTTTATTTTGTTTGTCTTCTCGGTCCCAGAGTGGTTTGTTTCCTGTTTAGACTTGTTTGTGGCTGCAGGTGTTCACTGTTCTTCTATAGCACATAGGTTTATTTAGTGTTGTAATATACCTTTCACAAGCTGATAACATGTTTTTACCCTTAAATTTTATGGATATGTTTTTATAATACAAGTTTAATATGTCTGATTACATAACAGAAATGTCACACTGATTAGACGTTTTCCAATTAAAGAAATCCACCTCTTGAACAACATTTATTTCTGCTACTTTTTATTATGCTCTAGTCTAACTCTTGTGTTTACCTGTTCTTTTCTCCTCCACCTCCCCAGGAGTTTGAGCAATTTAATAAGCGGCTGGGTGATGTTTCCAGACATGTGCGCATCCCACTGCCTGTGTCCAACGTCCTGTGGGAGCACTGCATCCGTCTGGCCAACAGGACTCTTGTAGAAGGGTAAGAGAGACATAAAACACCTCTTCAGCATCAAGGGGATGTGTGCAGCCTGACACCAAGCTTTTTTCTGTCACTTACTATGAATTATTGTTCAAACTTCTGTAGAAAAATTCCATTTTATTGTGCATAATATTTTCCCATTTTCCTTCTGTATCAAACTGTGACTTGAAAAGGTCCTTGAATTATACAAATGTACAAAGTTGTTTATTTAGACAAAAAAATTGAACTAAGTTTTGATGAAGCTCCACATGTGCATCTGCCATTCAATATTTGATGAAAAGACAATTCTGTGCTGTACCTGGGTGGTATATTGATTTTTCTTATTTTCTTAGGATTGTTTTTATTTTGTAGCCCTCATTAGAAAAGCCTCCTTTGTTGCAGTTTTGCAATCTGTGTGTTTTAGCTCACTGCCCAATTAAGATTAAAAAAACAGTTTGTATAAGCAAAAGTCACATGGACTCACAAGCAGCTCAATTATTGGATAGAGTCTTTATAACCTTTTAAACTACCTGTTTAGAGACTTTAATAGGATTTAGAGGCAGACGGAGCTGATTGTAGTTCCTCTAACTTTATCTGAGCATGGTGGACCTCTCTGAACTCTTTGTGGGTTTCTATTTATTCCCGCTAAGAGCACTTGAAGAGTAAGAGCACAAATTCAGACTGCAGTTTCCCCTTGGTTGATGTTGTGATGATGTGTCACGCCAGGCGTTCCCACACAAATAACATTCATCTGTTTATATCTACAAAAACATGTGCATATCCAAATTTGAGTTGGACTGTTGATATCTACCTGAACATATTTAAGGGCTAAAAGGTCAAATGTACGGTGAACATCTTTGCTCTGTATGCATTTTTACTGTATTCCTGCCCAAATATATTTTCATTGTGGTATTTTGTGGAAACGATGCCTGTTGGGTAGCAGTTGCTACCTGGTTAAATGCAAAAAGTAATCTTAAAACCATTGAATATGACAATGATTGATAGTTTGTCAGTACAGTAAAGGTTGTGTGTATTAAATATGTATTTAGGATATCGCAGCTATTCAAGAAGCAATTCAATGCTTATTTAGGTTGATACTGGATAATACTGCACTGCCAGGAGGAAGGAAATGTGCACCAAACACAAAGATGGCTCAGTCTACATTTTAGCATTATGAATTATTCAAAACAGTAATGTAACCGAGCTAAATTCAGTGCCGACCTGTAGGATAGTGGTTTTATTTCTTAAAACCATGGGGGGGTTGGATATGCAAGTCTGTTGTCTTCTTGTTATGACAGCCCTTTTTTTTTCTTCCCTTCTTCAAAAGGTCACTTTACTCTCAGGTTGCAGCTGTAAATGGCGTCCCTAAGCTTGTGTCATGTACATGCACCAAATGGCATTCGTGAGTTATTGCAGTGACACAGTGATTTGAGGCCCCCCCCCCACTCTCATCCATTGCGTCACAGGAAAGCCTACAGAGATACTGATCGAGGACAAGTGGAATTTTTTTCTCCCCTTTACACCTTTTCTTTAATTTTTTTCTCTCTGTTTATCCCTCAGTTTGAACATCTGCACATCATAAATTTAAAAAAAAAAAGAATTTCTTTCCAAAGTATGTTGTCAAGCACCATGAAGAACAGATGAAATTAGCTACAGAATATATTAAACCTGGAGACTCTGTTGCCAAGTTCCTTTGCAGTAATCCCCCAAGAAAACCACTCCACCGCCTCCTCTCCTCATGCTGACAACCCCTCTGTGTCACATCCCCTCCAGCTTCACCAAAGACCCATCAGGGAATTGCATGACACAGGCCACTCACGCAAACCGCAAAACGCTCTTGACACATCCCTTGTAATGCATTTCACCGCTTTCTCCTTTTGTAAGAGCGAGATATGGGTTGTGATAGGTGATAGAACGTCAGCGTGTGTGTTTTTTTTCTCAGTGCCTGCGTTCCCGCCGTCTCTTTACTCGGCGTGTGTGCGTCGGGTGAATGTGCAAAATAGGTTTTTAGATTGAAGGTGTGATAAAAACCCCTCTGATCAGACAGACTGGTTTCACAGCAACACCAAGTCAGGCCGGCTGGATGGTGATGAAGTGCTAACAGCTGACAATTATCATGAGGTTACACACATTTTATTGGGAACAAGAAATTGGCTGATGTTGAAGCCAAAGTCGTCCTGGGCTGCTAATTTGGGCAGGTTACAGTGAAAGTGTTGGTGGGGTTGTAACGGCAGACGCAGCAAATGGTTTAGGTTAAAAACAAATGCTTGTTAAGTAGTTTCGTGTTTGCCAAGTGTTTCAAGAGGGAGAGAGAACATTGGACATTAAGCATAGGTGGAAGGTTTGCCCTCACCCACTGAGAAAAAGGAACATGCTTTTCTTCCCATTGCGTAAGAGAACTTTTTAAACCCTTTCCAATGAACAAATGGCCCATTACGACAGCGATGCTCTGCAAATTTAAGTTGCTGTTGCAGACTTCTGCCGTCTGTTTAGTTCTCCCAGTACATTCCCTCCACACACACATATCTTCCCACCCCTCTTGCACACCAAGGCGGAGTGGTCATATTTGTTTGTTTATACTCCACTCCCTCAGCCTGTTATTCAATTTCTCTGTCCAGCGTTCGTCTTCCCTAGAGACTCGCAGAAATGGCTCTGTTAGCATTCTGAGCCGAAGCTCAAACACTCGGCACCAAACTCTGGCAGGCCTGACAAGCAAAAGAGAGGATGACAGAGAGAGGTGATGAGAGAGAGAGAGAGAGAGAGAGAGAGAGAGAGAGAGAGAGAGAGAGGCAGAAAATGGAAACAGCAGAGAGAAAAGCTGAAGTGTGAGACAGAGAACAGACCTGTCTGCATGGTGTGTTAATGTACTGTAGATGACACACACACTGACCTGCCAGTGGACAACAGTCCCCACTGCCAAACACAAACAGACACACACACACACACACACACACACACACACACACACACACACACACACACACTGGAATACTCTGGCTCACACACACATTTACTGACACGGCACAGACGGCTGTGTGGACCGACTTCATATTTAATATAGGACACATGCAGATGCACACACACATCATGTATGTCCTCTTTAAACTTTTATTTAACTTTGAGTTGATTCTGTCGTAAACATACACATAACACGCTTGTCCAAATATCACAAAACAAGACGGAAGGAAAAGAAGAAAACCTAAGCTAAAAACACAGATCCAATTTTCATTTTCAGATTCATTTTCGTAAACAACCAAGATGGCTGCCGCTGATGTGGAACGTTCTGAATCCGCTATGGCGTCAGTATTAAACAAACTGGATGGTGTATTTTCTCTAAAAGAAGAACAAACAACTTGGCACTTAAAGCTTTTGTTGATAAGAAAGATGTGTTTGCCGTACTTCCAACAGGATTCACTCAGCGCTACGCCACACGTTTCGTTGCTCTGATTGGTTTGCCTGTAATTTAGGCCTAGATAAACAACTTGATCGCTGAGTAATTCCTGAAAGTAGGATAACATCATAACTTCACATCAGTAAACATAGAGTACACTACTAACATGCTGTACACTTCAATATCCCTGTGTGGAATCAATAAAGGTTATCTAATATTTAAATGAACAGCAACCTGTGACCAACACCTGTGATGACTTTAAATAGTAGTCGCACTTCCTTTCCAGTCATTGCCTGCCTTTACCTGAATACTCTGCGCTATGCTAATCTCCTCTTTTCTTCTCCGCTGTTTTGTCCGCTATCTACTGTAGCTACGCTAATGTGAAGAAATGCAGCAATGAGGGCCGGGCCCTGATGCAGCTGGACTTCCAGCAGTTCCTCATGAAGCTGGAGAAGCTGACCGACCTGCGACCAATCCCTGATAAAGAGTTTGTTGAGACCTACATCAAGGCCTATTACCTGACAGAGAATGACATGGAGCAGTTTATCAAGAATCACAGGGTGAGACAGTGAAGCGGGCTGGTGGATGGAGGAGGTTCTGTGCAACACTAGATTTAAAGTTTAATTCAAGTAGTTTTTTTTGTTTTCCTCCAAAATGTGAACATCTGCATTTCGCTGAAAGCCTCATGCTGAGAAGCAGCATGTCTGTTTTGCTGACTGACTCTTTGTGTTTTCGTGCAGGAGTACTCCATGAAGCAGCTGGCCAACTTGGTGAATGTTTGTCTGGGCTCGCATATAAATAAGAAGGCTCGTCAGAAACTGCTGGCGGCCATCGATGACATTGACAGACCCAAGAGATAGGCTGATGAACAGAGCAGGCCCCTGACATACCAATGTACCAACAGAGGAGCTCCCACAGTGGAGCTCAGCGTAGAATGTCTTCATTTTCAGTTTAGTGCGTACACATTGGGTGTGTGTTCAACGAGCTGTACAGTACATACAGAGGTAGAGCTACTGTATCCATCAATTTGAAGCTCATATGTTAGCCAAATGCTAATTATCTGTTAATCTACAGTCCTTATGTGGTCAAAAACACAAGCCGCTACTTGTTGACCTCATGATGTGTTGACATAAATACTGAAACTTTCATTCTCAAGCATGCTGCAGTTACTCTATGCATACTTGTACCATAATGCATGCCCTCTCGTTTTCATTAAACAAACATGCCGCTTATGAAGTTTCTCTGCAAATTGTCCGCAATGCTCTTCGATGACCATAAGGAACAGATCTTGAGTATGTTTTTCAGACCACAAATACAGGATCGAACAGTGTAATGTGGGCAGTTTACGGCATTCCATCTGTTTTCACCTAAAGTGCTCAATTTCTGATACAACTCCTACCTTGAGATTAAACAAAACAATGAGTTGCTGAATTTGATAGTTGCGTGATGTTGCGTTTTGTGGTGAATACGTCCCAATTACAGATCCAAGAAGAGTCTGTAGTATTATAAACCTCCTCTATCTGATATAAAGCTTTGTCACGTGATTGAATGATGCAGTAGATCTGGGTTATTAATCACTTTAATCATTCAGTGTAAGTTTTTCCAGCCCATGTGTTCGCTGTATATTATTTCACTTCAGGGTATTTGTTGTGCCTGACTGGATGCTCTGCTTTGTTTTTTTTGTTTTGTCCTTAAATTACATAAATCTAATATAATGATGATTCTGAAAATAATATAAATTCCTGTAATTAGCGTTAACATGTAGTATATGTGCACCGGCTGCATTTGATTGTTTGCCAGTTGTCATATGTGAGGAGGAAATGATTTTATTGTCCTGGGGTTTTGAAATTCTTTGTGAAAGTGCTTCTCTTAGAATACAGTCTTCAGACTTTGTGCTGAAAAATGAAATGTTGGCTTGTTTTGTAGGTTTGTGCAGTCAGGCACCAATTATGTGATTTCTCATGAGTTAGTTCCTCCAAGGCTTTAAGCCCCCTCTACCCCACCTGCCTCCAGTCATCTCCATTAGTTTAACTTGACCTGCCGGGAGGGCAGATTGATTTACTGTTAAAAGGAAAAAGAAATGAAGTCACATGTTTTTTTAATACGGCTTCATGTTTTGTGTGCAGCTATTCCAAGAAGAATACTGTAAATGTGAATGTTTTGAACAATGTCTGTATTTATTTCTTGCTTTTGTGTCTTGTTTGGGTTTTTATATGATAATTGCTGGACGTGTGCTGTCATTTATCACCTCTCAGTATCTTGTAACTTATCAGCTTGAAGCTAATACAAATATTTAAGCATTGTCAAATTATGTTAAGGGTCAAGTACACTATAGTGAAAGTCAGTAATTAGTGTTGGAACTGTAGGTTGAACCAAAATGATTCTAACATAATAAATGCACTAATAGACTCTTATTGTCTCTATTTTTACCCACTTTATCCTTACAGTGCCATGAATAAATGCATAACCTATAAATCATATCCAACCTTTAAAAGCTCTGTGCTCCAGCAGTTTTAGTTGAGTCATTGTTACCGTTCATCAGAATATATGAGTGTTACCGCTGTCCATCCTAATGATGCTTTACTCTGCCAGGAGCAGAATGCTGTCAGATTAATTAATGTGGCTTCCTGTGTGGTTACAAGCCCTCAGCCTTCCTGTTTAGCAGGAGCCTACTGATCAGGTTGAACTGAAAGAGCTGTGAAGGACTCTTAACTTTGATGACTCACTCATTATACAATAGTTTTAACTTTTAGTTCTTTAGTTTCTTGTTATTAAGTATCGGTCAGACACCTCTGCTCTGATTGTGATGTAACTCAGAAGGATGATTGTGAAAGTAAAGCCAGTCACTTGTTAAACAGAGGGAAAGGTCATGGATGTGTGTGTACATGTCTGTCCAGTTTGAGGGAGACTAATAAATGGTATGTGTGAAACTATGTGATCAAGCTGAACCTATTCTTCCTCAAGTGGACAATCATCCACACGCATGTTGCCAGTATAAACACATAGATGACTTGGCTTACTGGTACAGGTACTTTACATATAGATGCCGTTTTGGGAATTAACCCATTATACCAGCCTTAATGCATGCATACATTAAGTCTGTTTCTTATGATAAACAGTGTCTTCCACATCCATCAGGGAAAGAGCAAAATAAACTCTTGTTAAATTTAATTATTTGTAAGTACCAAAAATCTCTCAGAATCTGTGAGCCAATTCACAGCCTACCTGTACATCCTGACACAGGATCCTTTCGCCAAAACAAAGGGTGACCTGACTTGTTGGAACTTATTTTAAAGACGTGCTTTTATGAGATACCCAAATGTTATTGACCTTCTTTGCACTTGATTTTAAGTGAAGTCCGCTTAATTGATTCTTAAAGCACTTTGCACACCATGCTAAAGCAGGTAAACATCTGAAATGTAAAATGAAGCGAGGTCAATGAGCTTGTTCAGCCAGACGGCCAGGGGTCGAGTGGTGCTGCGTCCTGGATGAGATGATGCAGTTTGCTTATTGGTATCGCCAACTGGATTGTCTCATTCTCCGCTGCTGTTGTTGCTGCTATCAGCATCATGCAGGTCCCCCCAAGCATCCACCTGTGGGCTCTGTTCTGTCATGGTTCACCATTGAGGGGGTATACGGCATGACTTTTGCTGGTTTTAAATTATGTGTCTAGGGAGCAATACAAAATGGAGTAATGACATAAAAACAAGTATCCAAGTATTCCTGATGGCATGGTGACAGTTTGACCTGCAGTTTCTGTGTTTTTGCAGTTTGTGTGGCAGTATTTAACCATTCAACCCCTGTGTGCCACCTTTTTCTTGCAGAGTTTTCCTCACCATCCCTCCCTCAAACACTCTGATTCATGACCCACCCAACACCACTGTTCCCACTGTCCTTATGCGACACATTTGGGTGCCCAGCTGGATCGCACCCCTTCTGTGATGCCGTGGCCCACTTACCCTTTCAGATAAAAGACCAGGCGCTCTTTACTCCTGCGTGTCTGCCCCTCTGCCAAATTTCATGAGCCATGCCCATAGAAATCACTATCACTGACCTACATGGTCTCTGTTCCCTCACTGTCTGCTGATATGCATTGACACAGACTTCATTCATGTCTATTCACACATATGTAACTGAGAACAATTGCTGGCAGAGCATATTAGTAATGTTTACTTTGCATGATGATTGACAAGACAAGATGTGACAGTGGAGGGGGAAAGAATTAAAGTGAATGTGGCAACCAGAGGAGATACTAAAGAGCTGTGCTGGTTGTGCATGAAAGAGAAAGTTGTTGGCCAGATGAAGTGCAGGCAGTATTTAGAAAAAGAATGTCTGTGGCTCAGTGAAAGCTGCTTTTTAACAGCTATCATCTATGAAAAAAAGTTCTATATTTTTTTGGGCATGAAACAGCTAGTCTTTGATAATCACTTGTCTTTGAATTCTTGAGCTTTGATACTGATTAAAAATCTCCTGAATTTATGTAAAACCTTACTAATAACCAAAGTTGATTGGACATTTTTAAAAATGACTTACTAAAGGAGGAATTCATTTTTCTGCCTGTTCCACTTGGAGCTCTGCTGTCCACCCCTGGTCCCCCTACACTGGCTTTTCAAACACTTTGGCTGATTAGACCTTTTATCAAGTTGGAAATAGGAGTTATGCTGAGAATTTGCAGTGGTCATCAAACTCCACTGATACAAAAGGATTAAATCTCTAACTTGTCCTGACATATCAGGTGCAACAAAACTAACATTAGGAGGTCAAGCATGGTCCATTTAGACCCAGATAGTTACAGAAAGAGTCAACATGCTATGATTAGGCTCATGGGCTCAACTGAGAGACGAGTCTTTTGTTTCTTCAATTTTTCCCCATAAAAAAAAAAAAAATCTTTAAAACATTTTAATGCACTTCTTGGTTTATTTTGCTCATGTTCCTTTTAAATGCACACAAACTAATGCCACAGAGAGAAATCAGAGTTTTGGGTTTGTACTCAACTAATTATTAACCTGTGCAAAAACAATGGGCATTATTGCTAGCTGGCAAATGCTAATTTAATGCAATTGTGTAACACTCAAATCGTGTGCTAGCCAGTCTGGATAAAATTTTCAACTGTGTCCAATTTGTAATGTTTTAACTACCATACAAGTTCATATAGATACAATATAAATTACAAACACTAATTTGTAAGTTAGATGAAAGTCCAAATGGGTTTAAAGTGAACTTAAACTCAAACTACAGAGATTCAGTTAAATGCTACAGTTATGCAGTTGATACAGCTTAGCTAGCACGAATGTTATCAGGCTAACAGGACAGTAGTTTGTGAATCAAGCTGTTAAAACAATACAGGATTTAAAAAACTTAAAGACGTCCTAACTTGTTAACACAATGACTAATTTTACATAAAGGCTACTGCCCTCAAAAAGCAATGGAACAAATTATCCATAACATTATAATGCTAACTAGCGTTACGTTAGCGTGAGCTATGTTAGCATGAGCTATGTTAGCTGTAGCTACCATAAATATCTCGAAGGTATAAGGCCTTTATTAGCCATAGCTGTACATCTGGCTCTTTAAATTAAAAAAGTTACATGCTTAATTTGCACAACTCTCGTAACATGTACATAAATAAGAGTAGAAATAAGATGAAGTCTTTGAAGACCCTATGA
The DNA here is from genome assembly GCA_002120245.1 of Maccullochella peelii. Lineage (NCBI taxonomy): Eukaryota > Metazoa > Chordata > Actinopteri > Centrarchiformes > Percichthyidae > Maccullochella > Maccullochella peelii. The sequence goes on from LKNJ01000735.1 coordinate 26,434, forward strand.
GGGTGAAAGGGCTGATAGCTTGCCCTCCCCGTCACGTCAGCTGTCACTTATCTGACAGAGAAGAGAGGAAAAGCTCAAGGGTTCATCTCAAGAGATGTGGGGGTAGAAAACACATTTTGGGTGTCAGGCAAACTGGAACCCACATACACACATGAAAACCCTTTAATCTCAGTGTCTCACTCTGTAAGAGCAGAAAATCGAAAACTGTAACCAGGCACAGATTAGACAAACCCAGTCTCTCTCTCATAGTGACAGCCAAGTATATTCACAGAGCTTTTCATTAAAGCGGTCTTATTGATTTAGCCCTATTACCAAAGTCAACAAACTTGCAATGGAATGGGAATGTCTTTTTCTATAAAGAAATGGCAGACATATCTATTACTGTGCAGAGAAAGGAATTCAGAAATGTTCATGGTATGTGGTTCAAATTGGTAATGCTAACAAAACTGAAATCGGATCAGTTGCAAATAATTCATTCAAACCCCTCAGTAATTCAATAAACAGTTATTTTCCAGTATTTAATCAACATAATGCCAGTATTCTCTTTTTTTTATTGACTGGCATTATGGATTGAAGCAGTTAATTGGATGTCTGACTCCACTGCTTAAACTTTCATGACAGCCCTCTGAGAATCTTCCAGTCGCTACTCATTTGTTGCTTGACTAGCTGTGCTTGGGCGGAAACAAATGTTGTGTGGGGCCGTAAACATGAGCAGGGCAGGGAAACCTCTCAAGGAACATTAGGGCTCTGTTTACATCAGAGGGCCTGGGCTGTTCCCCCTGCTAAAAGCTATCAGTTCAAAGTTCAACTTGAAGTTAAATTGGTTTCAATTAAAGTAGCAGTAAATAGGGAAGTTTAACAGGGTTCGGTTCTGTATACCGAGAAGAAAAATCAATAAATCAGAACTCATCCCTCAAAAACTGTTAGGAATCATGGTATTTGTCTCTTTTTAGTTACGTTAGATTTATGGTTTTTCTTTGGTTTTTGAAAGTCTTGGTTGATGTTCATTGTATGTTCTTGGCTTCTTGTCTTGGTTTTTGAGTTTATCTGGGTTTGTTCTTGTTTCGGTTTGCATGTTGGTGTTTAGGGTTTTATTTTGTAGTCAGGTCTTGTGTTTCTGCCCTAGTGTCTCCCTTTGTCTTGATAGTGGGTTGTTTTGTGTGCTTCCAAATAATACATGTACATTATCACATTAGAATCTTATTCTTCCTTATTTTCCTGCTGAAGCAGACCAACAACAAGCGTGCACTTGTACACTGCCATCTCCGGACACGGGATGAATCAAGCCTTTTGTTCCAGCTCACATCATGTAGTAATATACATCTTATCAGCAGCACTTTCTGGTGCTCTTTGAAATAACCTCACACAAAATGCAAATTTAATACTCCCGTCTTTGAGGAATGGGTATCGATTTTTCTACTCTGGAGGTTTATTTTGCTGTAAATTACCGTTTTTCACACAGTTTAAAAAAGGGAACAGTGTATCTACGGACATCTCATTTCAAAGAGGTGAAGGTTTATTTTTCCACAGGGAGCTCAGATGTGACTTTGATTAAAAAAAAAAAAAAAAAGATGTTTTGGATCAGTTTGCTTGCAGCAGGAATAACTTTCTGTGCATATCTCAGTCCTGAGCCAATGGCCTCCAAATGCAGTGATGGCTAGTGACATTTTCATTCAGAGGGCACTGAAGAATAACATCTCTTAATGGTCACTGCCTCAGTGTATGCACTCAAAAGGATGACTTCACCTTTCTGAGGATTTATTTCTAACTGTACTTAATAAATTGTTCAACCTACATTACATTTGGCCACTGTATCACACCATCTTAGTGTTTTTCTTTTCCTTTGGACAAATAAAACATGTTTAGGACCCTCCTTTCCTCCCAAATGAACAGTGCTAGGGGACAGAGGATATACTTTTGCTGCAGTGTACACTCTGTATTTCTCCTTATAGTTAGCAGAACATTTGCTCAATGTATTAAAAGTCTTAAAACATAAAAATGTTTACGTCTGTTCACCATGCTAGCTATTCTATGAGACTGGCCACTGCGGTGCTTTTAGCTAAATGCAAATATCAGCATGCTAATATGCTCATAATGTCAATGTTACCATGCTGATGTTAAGCAGGTATAATGTTCACCATCTTAGTTTAGTGGTTAGCATGCTAACATTTGCTAATTAGCGCGAAACACGAAGTACAGCTAAGGCCTTTAGTATAGCAAGTATTTATTCTTAAACCAAAGTGTTTGACAAACTGAAATTTTAACCTAATGATGGCACTAGATGGAAAGTAATTACAGTTCATCCTGTGTGGGACATGAATATTTCAACCAAATTTTATGGTAATCCATCTTTAACTAAAAATCACAAATGTATACCTCATGGTGGCGCTAGAGAACAGATCAGGGCATGACCAAAGTTCAAAGTTCATGGCAATTCAACCAGTAGTTTTTGAGGCTGAAGTGTTGGACCAACCAGCTGACAGACAGACTGACATTGCCATCCATGAGCCATGCCATCAGCATGGCTGAAAGCTGCGGTTTTAACACTCAGTGCCTGTAAATGTAGATGGCGCAAATCAACATGTTTACATCTGCAGGCCTGAACCGCTTCTGCTGTTGCTTTTCTTGCCTGTAGGTGGCGCTGGTCAGACTGGAACTGCAAGTCCAAAGCTGCAGGTTTAAAACTGATGCCACTGTGTCTCTGCACTCATTAGACGGCTTCAGTTGCTTTGCATCAGTGACACTGTGTGTTCTTGTTATTCCTCCTTTTTCATGTATTTGTTTAATGACCTCTCGGTTCTACAAACAAAAACACTGGTGCCCAGAGGCCACTTTTCAAAACACAGAATATTCATTGGATTTTAATATTCTTGCATAGGCATAATTTCTAATTCCTGATAACAAATGACTCATATCCACTTCGCCTAATAAGTGAGCCATGAATGAGGTCCATAGAAATACAGTAGAAGAGTGTGAATGACACTAATAGGCTGAATATTTATACGGGTAAACAAACAAAATGATCACAAAAGATAATTCCATGTAATTTCATGGGTCTCGCCCTCTCGTGTGCTCCCTTTCACAGCGCTGCAAACAGAGTGATGACTTTTGAGTAGTGAGACAGATAACAAATGAGAGAGTCTTTGTATTTCATCAGCTCCAGTATGTCACAGATCTAATTGTGTTTGCGGTTTATTCATGGCCTCACAATATGCAAATATTTCAATACGGGTCAAATATTTCTGATGAGGGATGTGTGTGAACTCAAATGTATTGTTGACTAGAGTAAAATAAAAGGTCAGTGTTCATTTTATACTTCATGTTTATGCAACCAGTGACCACCGTCCTCAGACTACCTGACATGGCTGTATTGCGAGGAGAATTCAATATGCAATACGGCTCAATATTTAGCAATATTAACATTCTGCAGGGTTTACCGAATTTGTCATAATGCAGACAAACTATCTGCTGTATGTGATGAAAAAACATGGTTGACCTTTAGGTTGAAACAGACTCACCATTACTGCACGTTTAAATTAGATTAACATTGTACCTATTGATCCTGAGCTCAGGAGTCAAAGATGCAACAAGAATTTTGATCTGCATACTTGGAATCACATTTTGCCCTTTAGACCACGCTAACACTGGCAGGATGGAGCACAACATAATGTCACTAATGTTGTAGTGGATCAGATGCTTTCTCTTTTACTATTAAAATCAAACATTATCACATTGCAGCAAAGATGCCATAATAATACAAGTCCCTTCACTTGCTGACAGGAGAACCTTAAAACAGTGACCCAGAAATGATTACAGTATTTTCATTTTTACTGGATGGCAAAATAATGAAAGCAATACACCATACAAGGGAAAGTGGACCTGATCACGTTCTCTGTCTTCTGTGGAAAATGCATTTCACGACCATTACCATGTAGACCAATATTTCACACATCAATTTGTCAAAGCCTCCTCCGCATTGCTTTTAGTAATGTAATCTGTATACTGTACCTTCCATTTCAGTCATTTGGTTATCATAAGGCCCAGCATGCTCCCCTTGGCTTTCCCTGTTTCTCATTACACAGAGGAAGGCTGTGGCCTACAGTACAGATCAGGGAGTTTAAAGAAGTCAGAGTGAAGGTGACGGCAATTGAAGGTTTAACAGGACCTGAGCAAACCTCAAACCGTGACAGCTTTTCTTCTAATGGCAATTATACTCCGTCTTTGCTGCGCTACTGACAGTGTGTGTGTGTGTGTGTGTGTGTGTTTAAGAGATTCAGAGAGGGAATGACAGAAATACATATTATATACTAGTGATATTTTGTATAATACAGGTATATAACATATGCAATATATACAGTATGGTGCACACACTATATTGGAAGCTGATGTATTCAGCCTCTATTCCCCTGCAGTGTGCCTTCCTCCTCATAGCTACATAGGGGGTTCAAGAAGGGACATTAAAGAGGTGCTGCACACTTAAACATGTTTTTTGAGCTGTAAACTAAATTATATGACTGTACGGTGATGAAACACATCAATGCTGCTGTTGATATTGACATTGCTTACCAAATGTATAAAAACCTCACAGTACAACTACCCTGGTCATTCATCCACTCATCGCCAGATCATTGTGTTAGCCTAGTTGGTAGTTCACATCCCCGGCTCCTTGAATTGTGTACTAAAGTTTTGCTCTTGTGTGTATTTTCCTGCTTCCTGACTAACCCTGTATCTCTTGTGCCTTGGGATCACTGCCTGCCTGCTCTCCAGCAATCCTGCCTGCTAGCATCCACGCTTGCCACTACCAGCCACGCTCACTTCCAGACATAATTCCTGCTCCGCCACGCTACCCCTGCCTTGCCTGCCGGCTTACCCTTCATCCATCTCCACTCCCTGGAACCCCTGCCAACAAATTACTTTTCTTATTCATTCAAAACCTGTGTCCGTGTTCTGCATTTGGGTTCCTCCTGTTGATCGTAACACCTGGAGCTTTTGACCTTATCACACAGTCATCATCAACAGACTGAAGCATAGAGTTAGTTGCATCAGCTAATTGGCATTGGCTGTTTCATTCATGCTTTACAATCACTGGTTCATCCACAGCTCTGTGGCTATCAGCTGACTAGTGATGTCCATTCATATACAGATATACAGCGTGGCTGTTGTAACCCAACACTTCTCACTATTTCTGATAAGCTCATGCCAATGTCGTTTGCTGCTGCAGCGCCACTACACCAACCTCCTGCGTATGTGCTATATTTTTGGAATTGTTGATTTAACTAAGATTTAATGTTCATCCATGTTTATTAAGATGGGATTAGTTCTCCCATCAGAAATCTCGGAGCTGCTCGGATTCTTTGAGCGCTCCCTCAAAGAGCAGAGCCCTTTCAGCCGGATCTAACTGTATAAATATTTGCTATAAATGGTCAATTCCTTGACATATTTGTCTTTCGTGTTCTAAATTGTCAAGGAACTGTAGATGTTCAAAATTTCCATTCATTCTGAACACCACTAGAAATGATCATCCAAGATTTAAATGGTCTAAATGCTCAAAGATCAAGGATGAATGTGGAACCTCAACTATGAAAATAAGATCCAAGTTGTAATAAACCAGAATAAGTTAATAATAGATTATAAAATGGTTATATAGGAAACGAGCAGCACTCTTGAAGATATACACACCATCTGACTTTCTGAGTGCAGTCTGTTGACATTGCTGTTGGCAAAAACCAACATCCTGACAGATTTGGACAGATTTGGAGGAGATTAAGTTTTGCGCCCTACTAGACTCCTGGCATCCTCTTTTCTCACACTTACACCTGCCTTGAAGCACTTTGAACAAGATGACCATCTTGATTGCCTGTTCTATGTGGCAGGATTGACCATTTTTGATCTTGATGTTGATAATCATGGGCTTTAGCTGTGTGCTCTGGGAATGAGCCGTATGTGCAGTGCTGGCTAATTGAGTTCTGACAGGTTTTTGTGGATTTCCCACATCCTGGATACCCCAAGGATGATAGAAACTGCATACAGAGGACTCAAAGACCCGCTTCAGATAAATCATCCCATCCAATCCCACTTGGGCCTCAGCCAGTATTATTTACATATTCAAATTAACCACAGGATTAACTTGAGGTTAGAGTTGTGAACTCACTGGAGCGGATGCATTATGCATGTACTTGAATTTTACCCAATTATTAAAATATTTGTACCTTTGAAATACAAGGGGCAGAGAGAAGCAACCGTGTTTACTTTCTGCTCAAAAAATCCTTTGATTCAGCTTCTTAGCCTCTTTCTCGATCTTTGTTTTTCCGTCTTCTTCTAGTCATTCATCACCAGAATTATAATTTATTATACTGTCAGGGCCTCTGTGAGTAAATTGCTTTCATGCACACAACCAATCACACTATTTAGGCAAAACACAAGAGAAGGATTTCATAAATACAAGGAAAATCTGATCCTGCTCAACTTCGTCTCAGTCAGTTCGCGTCTTCTTTCTTAAGACAATCCTGTCTCCAATGTCTGTGCTAATGTTTCAGGATGCTCTGGTCTATCATGTCCCAGTTTCATTTTTCATGGTTGTGTGTTGTTGCTTGTGTGCGTGGCACTCACTGATGTTCATCTTCCACTTCGGCAGACATCTTAAGACCTTTAGAGTGAGACAGATTGGTGCTATCTGGGCTTGATTTAAGCTTGATAGGTGATATGGCGTGTGTACCAGCTAGGGTGCCACAGGCAGGTTTGAATGACAGTAAACAATGCCTTATCTGTGAGTGGAAAGTGGCTGGCTGTCCCCTCCTAACCTGCTGAGGTATATTACCCTGAGGAGGAAACGCACACTTCCTTTTAAGTGTGTCCCTTTCAGCCTGAGTACATGAAGTGCCTTGAAGTATCAGTGTGTGGGATGTTTAAGGTGAAGCAATTAAAGGATCTATTTGTGCTTAAAACACGCGCACATGAATGCTATAAATGCACACGTATTTATTTATCACACACCTCTGGGGTGGTCTATGTTTTAATGCATGTGTGTTCAAGCTAAAGTGGGGTGTTAATGGGTTCAGACTTTTCTATTTTAATACAATACTACCATGTCCAATGTACATTGCAAGAGATTTTGGTCACTGTAATAATAGAAATAGTTAAAGAAATATGCTGTTTATTTATTTATTAATGCAAATTTTAAAAGTGCTGGTAGGTGGATTTTATAACCTTTGGCCAGAGCCAGGCTAGCTCTGTTTCCACTCTTTATGCTAATAACCTCATCATCTGCTTGCTCTCATGATCTTCTCACCTAACTCTTGGCAAGAAAGTGACTAAGTATATGAAATGTTGAACTATTCCTTTAACAGATTCTCTCATAGTGTGACTACAGTGTAAGAAATAGGGGACAAAATCCACTGGGTTTTTTAAATCCAAAATTGTCTTCTAAAGCATGAAACTAATATAAGCTTCAGCAGTCTGAGTCAGCCGAGTCGAGTTACAGTCATTTTAGTAAAAAATTCCCACATTGTGTGTTTCCATTCAGGTTTCTTGCCCCGAAAAAACACCTGTAATAAAACCTACATGTGACTGCTAGGGCAAAGCTAACCACTCGATTTAGCTTTTGAATTCATGCTGAAATCACTTATCTACTATTATCCTGTAGCCGGTCCCCTTTGCTTTCACACCACAAATGAACCACACCAGAGGTCAGCTGAAAGCAGACTGAGACCCTCTTTTTCAAGTTCAAATGAAAAGCTTTCACACCAGCCTAAAAGGAACTAGCCAAAAGGGTAAGCTCACCAGACTTCGGTTGAAACGTACCAAACAAGTAGAGGGGTCTTGCTTGTTAAAATCTTCTCTACTTCATATTTTTCTTTCATTTGTACATGCGAGGCATATGTAACCCAGGTTTTAAAAAGTGCAGTTTTTTCTTTTGCTTTGTGTCACATTTATGTATGTGAACAAAAGCATACAACATTTGTAAGAATATCAATCGCCTGTCTCTTATTTCCAGACGTCTCTCAAAGCCGTATCTTTTCAAACCTCACTTGAATTCACACTGCAGGGATAATAAAACAGAAATAAGTTAGTGCTTCTCCCGCTGTGGTGGGACCCCTCATAAAAGGCTTTGAGTACCATGGAAAATCCGAGTGCACAGCCTTTGGATGGAAGGGAAGCGCTGGCCACTAACCCGACATTTAACGAGGCTCTGTGGTCCCTTAACTTTAAGCACTTTGGTTTTTCGGCTGGTGTCGCTGTTAGCTCTGCATGTCAAAGAATTTCAACACTGGTGCGTATGCGTATTTCTGCACAGTAGATGTTGAAATTTGTGGCTCAGAGGTAATGGATTCTTGTATTTTAGCCGCGTGGGATCAAGAGGTTTTTGTAGGCTGACTGAAACAACAGCTTGGTGAACTTTTTCCAGCACAGATTTTCAGTCTGGCTAAATGTTAAACCCTGTTGCATAATGTGCTTCAATCAGCCATGTTGTATAGAATTTAGTTGACAGGACGGTCTAAGAAATAAATGACCTTTTGTATACACTCAACAGGAGGTGTGATTAAAGTTAACAATGTCCTTGATTTTACATCAAATTATTCTCAAATTGAAAAACTCTCTTTATGGACTCCTCCTAACACTAACAAAAAAAGATCATTAAAAGCTGTGTCCCTGGTTTGTGTAAATGTACACTGAATGTTTGTACTGAATAAGCATTCCACATCGCTGAGTAATACCTCCTGTATTTTAAGAACATTTTAGGATAGAGAAAAATGTGCGGATGAATCAGACTTTCAGCAATGTCAGCAAGAAATAAATGTGTTAATTTGTTCAACACTCACACAACATACAAGCAGACAAACAAGTGAAAGTGTACTGACGTGTTCTGCCTTCCTAGGATCTAGAAAATTGCATTGCTTGTGTAATTCTCGCTGTCACGAGTGCTAAAATATCTGGCAGAAACGAACCTACACAGAAACAAAAAACACAGCAGAGATGTGAGTTTAAGCACCAAATGAAGGATGGCCGGAAATAAATTGTTGTTGCATGGAAAACCTCTCCATCGCCACATCATGTACTCTATCAAGGGCCCTCATAATTAATAATTTGCCTCACAAATCCCATTAGTGTATAATGAGGGAACAAGTTCTATTAGTATGACATGACTGAGACGGTTATCTCCTAAGATGTATTAGAAGCCCTGGGCAGATGGACAGGCTCACCTCTGCTTTTAAGACAAACAGGACGTGAAGAAAACCCTTTTTCGTGTGTGTGTTCTGTGATGCACTCAGGAGGCGATATCAACTCCACACCATCAGGCTGTGCTGGGCTTTCTACTGTGAGTGAATAGATACACTGGTCTCTTTCAGGGTTTCTTCTGAGACAGCATGACTCGGTTGTTTAGTGAGGTCAGAAGCTGCAATATGAGCGGCGTGGCACAATGTGCAGCAGCCTTCAGCAACCGCATATGAATTCACCTTCAGGGCTGCTGTCATCCCTGGAAGGTTAGAAAAATATACTTTTTGCAAATGCTCCTTCTCGCTCCTTCTTTCTCATCTCTGAAACTTTACAAATTACAGCTACCACAACGCCTCCGGTCTCTCATCCCCCTGCTTCAGCAAATAAGATAGATAAGATAAAAAAATAAGATACAGAGATGAATGTGGCTGTAAACATCATCACACAGTGGATCAGTGATCTGCTTTAGGGCATTGCTTTGGCACTTATGTTCTTAATATCAAAGGGTTTAAATCAAGAGGGCCTAGATAATTATCACGCAGAAAGCATTGTCTTCCAGTAATACATCAAAGGTTGTAAAAACACAAAGCTCATTTAAGATTATAATTTATGAGTGTTGCATTGCTATCCTGAAGGAGGAGTTATTTTATTAGGTAATCGCTACTCCTCTCTCCACAGACTTCTGGCCGATTCTAATTTCCTGAAGAGGCAAACACCATCAAGTGCAATTTAAAAATCCACTAAAAATCTTGATTGTTCTGGGCTTTGTGAATAAATTGACTTGGCCTTTAGAATGTGGAATAGTGCAGTGAGCGCATCGTGTTGAAAACAGAGCACAGATCTCATGATGGTCTCTGAAATTAGTCATTTAATACTTCTGGGGACGACATGCCAATCATGAACTAATGAGTGTAACAACTGATTTTCTCTCCTGTTAAATTATCATGAAACATTTCTCTTTTATATTCTTACTCTTTCTCCCTTTCACACAGTGCTCCGCCCCACTGCAAAAATGCTGCAATTTCAAATGGCTGAATGCAGCCACTACTGTTAAATCCCATCACGACTCAAAAGTCCTATCTCTCACAAGTAGAGTATAGAGACGGTGCTGCAGATTAGACCCTGAGTGAGAAGAGATTTTGATGGTTTGATTTATTTTCTTTGAGGCAGCAGCACTGTGCACAGTAGGGGTTCCTTTCTCTCATATTATGCTCAAAATACTATAACTGGCACACACATACAGGCATACGCAGGCATATGCACCCGCACATTCATACACAGCATGAAAGCTGTATTACACATGCCCACACACACACACACACACACACACACGCCCACATTGTGATGCAGGTCCTATGACACATTCCTTCCCTTGTGAGACACCAAACAAACATAGAAACAGGCGGGGGCGACATCTGAAAGAAACCCAGAAACATTTTATGTTCTCCTCTGGGTCATCTTCACACATGACTGGAGATTTCACAGATGCCCATGTCGGTCGGCCTGTTTTTCGGTCCACCACTTTGTTCCAGACTGAAATATCTCAACAAATAGCCTATTAGCTGGATTGCCATGACATTTGGTACAGATATTCATGGCCCCCAGAGGATGAAGCCTATTGACTTTTCCTATAGCGCTAGGCGTTGACATGTGTGGTTCTGAGTGAAGTCTCAACAGCTATTGGATGGATTGCTATGAAATTTGGTACAAGTGTTAACATGCTAACAAGCTAAACTAAGATAGCGAACATTGTGAACATTATACCTGCTAAACATCGGCATGTTAGCATTGTGTTTGTGAACATGTTAGCATGCTGACATTAGAATGGGGTCATCCCTATGTTCCCAGGGTCCTATGAGCACGTGTGTCTCTTGATATACTAACATTGTAAGCGATTGGTAAGGGCTACTTTCCCAAAAGAAGAAGGGAGATGGACGTTTCAAATGCAGTTTGAATGGTAAAAAGCAGTTCAACCACTGTGGAGATATCAATGTCTAAAGTCAAGAAAACTGTCTTGCCTGCAAATTTGAGGGCGTAGGTTTCAAGGAGACAAACATCAGTAGATTATAAGCTGTAGGTGGGTGATTTCAACATACTACATACATTTGGCCTAGGCAAAAAACATAGCTGAGATCATAAAACTCTTTGAAAGGTCTCCTGAATGTGTCATATTAAGAGGATATTGAGCTGGGGAACATAAATACACTCCCTATTAGAATTAGCTCAAAACATCTCTGTGCTGCAGCGCAGCCCCACAGAGCTGCTAGCATGGCTGTAGAGTATTTTTAACTCTTGCGCATGAATTAGTGTCACGTTCCTGTCACAGTAGAAGCTGAAGATACAGATTTTTTTTACAGTTGTGATACTACATCAGCTGTTTTTGCAGCAACAGTGTCTTTGGCTGCCGTTGTTAACATATACCACTGTGCCGTCTAATAATGCAGTGCAACATAAACTGTGAAAGTTGTCAGGCTATGGACGATCTAATGTGAGCTGCTTGGGTTGTTTTCATTTCAAATTTTGTGTTATTCTTGACATCCCTTAAACATACATCAACAATATTGTTTAACTTTATGTTCTGTCAATTCATTCACAGTTTTTTTTTATTGAGCATGACTTAAGTAGCCTGTGAGCACAAATTATCAGTTTTTAATACTGGCTTCGGTATATATGGCCTGCTCATTAAACACGTGTCTGTGGCCATATAGTGACAATCTTGGTCTCTCAGTGCTCCAGTTTTGCCCTCTATATATATAAATAAATTAAAATTAGCTTCACATTTACCATCTGCAGCATTAAAGCAATGAACACATTAATGCATCAGTAATTATTCTGAAATGGGCCATTCTGCATAATGAGTATAATGCATAATACTTTATTTTGATGCTAATACTTTTGTACTTTTACCTACAGTAACATTTTCAATGCAGGACTTACTTTTGCAAGAATTACTACTTTTACTTAAGTAAAAGATCTGAGTACGGTTCACTGTAGCCAAGGAGAAAACCAGATGAGCTGCTATCAGTCACACCTGGATGCATGAAATGGGGCAGCAGTCTTTTTGTGTTACCAAACCGAGTAAAACGCGTCCTTCCTTCATTGTCCTTGTGCCTACTGCAGTGAGGCTCATTGTAATGAATTTCTGGCCACGGCCGCTGGAATTATTCCAAGCCTTGGGTGAAGGAGTGGTTCAGTGCACAGTCAGCGGCCTACACTTGTTGAGTTGGAGTGAATGGACATGAATGTGGGGAAGAAAACATGACCATCCACGGCTACAGTGATCTGAGCAAGTATGATCACAAGGTGGAGACGTGACGCTCCCAAGTGACCTTGAAACATTTTTAACACCGAGATGAAGATTTAGACACAATGTCATCTTGTCATCTCTTGTTTTAACATTGCAGAGTGAAACCACACGCAAGATCACTTTCATAGCAGATTTCTGAGCACATGTGACATGTTTCTGGGTTTGTCCAGTGTACTGTGAGATTGTCGCTGTCAGGGAACATTAACAAATGCCTGAAATAGCCAACCGCTGACATTTTCCTGAAGGTTCCCAGGCCAACATGCTCCCAAGATGGAGGCTGTTCAAAAAAATGTACGACTTCTTCCTCTAACTTTCTGCTTTATTGTTCTATTGAATCAATTGAAGAAGCCCATAACAGGAGGATCTATGACAACTATGGAGATTTCACCGTCATTGTATCTTCATTATTGCATAACTCCTCCATCTTTGCTTTCATATGCAATACAGTTTGCATTAAATTTCAGACTTTTGCATTGAATATTTTCATTTAAGTTTCCTTTTGATGAATTTGGTGTTATGCTGTTGGCAGGGGACAATATTTGTATCAGAAGAATAACGAAACGGCTCCATTCACATCTAACTTCATCATCATATGCAGGAGGACAGTACATCTTCTTCTCTTGGCTGTACGATTAGGATTCAGCAGAGCCTGAAATTGCATATTATACAGTAGCTGCCTATAGAAAGGCTGAAAAATATTCACATAAAGAGGAGAACTCAGTCTTGTTAGCGCAATAACAACCTTAATTTGGCGGAAGGGTCTGAGCAGCCGTCCGTCTTGGAAGCTCAGGAATGCTTGAAAAAAAAGTTTGTGTCAGTGTGGTTGTAATAAGTACCCATTTTCTTCTCCTTTGTAGTCCATAATCTTATTAAATCATTTAAACACAGAATGAAAAGTACCTTTTATCATGAAGAAAGTACTGCAAATTGTCCATTTTCATCTCAATTCTTTCATCTTTTTTTTTCTCCTTTGCAAACACATGTTGCAGCTTGTTTCTGTGATTACTATTTGCTCAGGAAATAAAGAGCAACACCAAAGGATCTTTCATGTCTGTATTCTTGTGCTAAATAGGTTTTTAAAAAAAACACCAATCAATTTGGCTTTTACAAAATGCAGTTGTTTTATATCAGCTCTGAGATGATGCCAGTCCAAGCTGAGAGGGAGTAAGAGACAAACACAAGCCAAAATGAACGACAGGCACGTAACAAAAATAGCTGTCAGAGTATTTCACAGTGCAAAAATCTATTATATACACAGTGTCAGCTATTTACATGGGCATGAACATACAAAATATACACAATCTGTCTTCCCCAAACCCAAAAGATTAACAATATGTCTCACAGTGTGCACCACAAATCATCGTTATAAAGACGAAGAGGAAGATGAATTGCATACTAAAATAAATAACATACTTTAAAATTACGCAAGAGAACATGTGTAGCATAAATCCTACTCTGCCATCAAAGGATGATGATGATGATGATGTCATTCTCTCATATTGATTGTCACTCTCCGTTCCTTCCTTATTCCTGGCTAGCAACAAAAAAGGCATTGAAATATAGTATTGCAATAAGTCCAATGTCTGTTTCAGTCAAGAGGGAATTAAGGGGATTGTTAAGTGAAGCTACAAAATAAGACAGCTAATGTTTTTTTTTGTTGTTGGCTAGACTGCAGCTTTACTTTGCTAGTAAAAAAACTGCATCCTTGACTTTGATAACTTGATTTGATTTGGTGACCTAATTAGACCACTTTAATGTTATAAGCTTGCAGTGGTGAGTGTCTTCTTTTCTCACCAGACAAACCTCTATTATATATTTGATACAGTCCTATTTATCTGGTTATATCGCCATTGCAATAATTATAATTATATTAATTATTTATATTTGATTATATATTAATGGTAATTAATAAGCCAGTTATTACTATGTGAGCTTGTGTTTTCCAACATTGTATGAAAATCAACTTCAGAGCCTCATTCTGTGTGTCTAAATGTGCAAATTTTGTCTTGGCTTCACATCATAAGGATATTATGTGGAAATATAGAGTTCAAACTGTACTTCATTATAACCCTCTAATATCTCATATGTCGCGCACAAATCTTGGTAAAAGTTATTCCAGTTGACAATGACAAGAAAACCTAAAACTCATCACATGTATGTTGACCAGACATTCAGCAGATAATAACACAATAGCACCCATGTAGACACAAAATGTAGTGAGTCTGTGAGCAGAACTAAACATGTCATCTCAGATTTGGGTTTGTTTGGTTTAAAATTTATTTTAAAAGTCTGGTAAAATTCTACATTTTTGTTTTTGTCTGCAAATCCCATGAAAAGACCAAAAACCAACAATGAATTCATCCTACTAACAAGTATTTTATGCGTTGTCAAAGCCAGATATTTCTTATTCCTCTGTGCTCCATGGTTCTTCAAAAACACAATAAAAACACATCACTGAACCACACTGGGTGACACGTTTCTTCATTACGATGAACATGGGCAATGTAGTTTATTTTGAATCCCATATACACCAAATGTATATTAACGCACAGCTGAAAATAGTCCCCAACAAATGCACTATTTACTCCTCTTTGAGAAACATTTCCTAAAAACTACAGTGCCCAGCTCTAGAAAATTCCTTAGCCCTTTTTAAAAAATGAAACTATTTTTTTTTTTACCCGTTTTTAAAGATTTACGCCTTTTTTAGGAATGAATGGGCTTGATGCTCACGTGGGAGAAGTTTGCCTAGAAGCCTATTTAATGTGGTTAACGTTGTGAAACGGTCGCATTTTGGTTAGGTTAAGGCAGGGTAGAGAAGTTTTGAGACACGTACTAATGTGTTGTTTTTGTATTTTCATGCAATTTGTTAACAAAAACAGAAATGCAGAATATTCCCAGTCTTATCCTTAAAGATGCTCCTTCTCTGTGTCTTTTGCAAAGATTGTTCTCTGAACTTTTTCCCTGTCACGTAAACAGGGAGCGGCGATTTTCTGTCAACAAACAAATCACAGCAGTCTGAGCCAGCTAGAGGCTTTATTGGCTATTGGCTACACGCTCTAAGATAATGAATGTTTTTCCCTGGCTGAATTTAAATGTCTGTTATCAGATATGCAGTTTAGAAGCTTATTGGGCTTCTAAGTAATGTATATAGATAAATACAAGACAGAGAACTTATCAAAGTTTCAACAAAACTGGTGATTTTTAAAATGTTGGCTACTGACACAAAGCAAATTCAGTCTTTTCACACTTAAATGCACTATGGCCATCAAGACTCTTAACTTTGATCCTCCAAAATCTTATGGCACAGTTATGACAAAGCAACAATAAAATGACAAGAGTAATATGAATGTATTTAGGACACAGAGTAGATTATTCATGTTTGTTGTCAGTGCACGATTGTGAACATGCCTTCAAGACTCTGTGCACAGTATGGATGTGATCTTGTCATCATTTCACCTTTAGCGAGCCTTTCCTTTGCCCTGGATGCTCATTCATACAAAATGCTACAAAATTCATGAATAAATATGCATGGAGGACAGAATATCACTTTTTCAAAAAACAGGAGATAGATAAAAGGCATCATGAGCACGACAAAGGATGATTGTGAATAAAATCAGACAGTGCAGCTTCTACACTTCAGAGAAACTGCTTGTTTGTCAGAATCAATGGCACAACTGATAGCATATTTGACTCATACACAGTGAAACAACTCTTGTGGCTGTTCAACCTCAAAATAATGTTTTTTTTATTCATAAATCTTTTGTGCATTTAGCTTCTTTTTGCTTCTCAGCCCTGTGGTGTTCGGCATCGGCACAAATACAACAACTGCAAAAACAACAAAGCAGTCAGGAATGCAGCATCACAGGACACACACTTGGTACGTATTTAGGAATTGGCAAGAATAAAATATTAACAGAAAACAAAAATAAAATCCTTTTAAAACATTTGAACACTTTTTTTTTCAAATGAAACATGGTGAAAATACATTATGTACACAATTCCAGAGCTTCAAGCACAGAGGGTCTTTTGAAATTTGACCTCTATCATGGCACATACGATCAGGTTTGTGAAGTTTGTTGATGTGTATGTGTACATGTGTGCGTGTGTGTGTGTGTGTGTGTGTGTCTGGGCATGGTACGCCTCCTTCATAGCTGTGACCAACATACAGTACCCTTTGGTATAGGTGAGGTTAGGAAGGATTGGTTCTTCTACTTCACCTTAAATCAATCAACCATTAAATTCTTCACCTCTACCTCTTGTCAGTCAGAACCAATATCATAATCACTGTCACATTCAGCAGCATCATCTCGAACAGAAAACATCGCCACCCTCGCTGTCGTCACAGTCACTTATTTCTGTGCCTCCACACCTCCGTCACTGTGAGCACGCTCACGCAGTTTAGCAGCTTTAGGAAGTGACACACGTCAGAAGCAGCTCTTGCCTCATGCCACGAGTTCTTGACATCAAAGTTCTCAAAAAGCAGCCGCAACAGCAATTTAAAGTAAAATGAAGTGTCAGCCTTGTAGCTAGTCCATCTCTGTCCTAATGAGCTCCTTATTTCCAGACCCGTATTATCGTCCTGGGCTGAACAAACCAGCCTCTGAGATTTAATCACAGAGATCCGGCAAACCGGATTCATTTTCCTTTCTTACTGTACATCTGAGTTGCTCTGCTTCAGCTGGTCCCACCTCTTTATCCTCGGTGTGACTAAGAGGCTCAAGCGTATGTCTCTCCTGATTTTAGTGCCACCAGTTCTGAGTCCTCTGTGTGACGCCCGTTCAAGTGTTCGCTGTTACAGTCATGGTGGTACATGAAGGCGGGCACCTCGCTGATGGAGGTGGCTGTGTAGGATGTGGAGCGCATTGAGCAGTGGTCCTTTCGTCTCTGACCCCACTGGGTTTTATACTGCATCCACTGTCTCTTTAGAGCTGCCTGCACCTGGACAACACACAAACACAGATGGTTCATTATCATGGTCAGAATCCTTGATATTGTTTTTGTAGGTAATTCCATGGTATGGTTACATTTAAAAGGGGAAATTTTTTGCCTTGCCATGGGAAAAAATGACTTTGGTAGTTCTGTCACTCTCATATAACTGTGTAACTGTTTACCTTTTGTCTTTGCATACTCCATGAGACCACATCTCAGTGGAAATGCTGCAAAAGTTGCACTTGGACCACAAAATTATTCTACCAGACGTCCAAATTTACATGCAAATCAGTATGCGAATAAGGCAGAGCCACTGTAAACACCATCTCGTGACAAGATTAATCCAACAGACGGTGATCTTAACTGATGCAAGCGTGATTTCTGCAGCATATGTGCATCACTCAAATTTCAATCACATTAACAGATGCCAGTTAGGAAATGTAAATACCAAAGTCACATTTCTTGAATCGTGGCCAGATCATCACATTATAAAGGGGAAAAAAGACGTAATCTGTACTGAGCTATATGTTAAAGATTTAATCGTGTAGTTACACATTCATTCTCCCCGACATCTGTAATGCACTGCTGATAGGGCATTCAAGGACCTTCTGAAATGTTATGTTAAAAATATATTACAATATTCTGATTTATTACGCTTGTCCCCCCTGTATTCTCAAAACAATTTCCCAGAGTCTGAGGTCACATCTTAAAATGCTTCTTTTGTCCGACCAACATACTAAAAAATATGCTAAATTCAAAGTGAATGAATGAACGAAGAAAAGCAGCAAATCTTCACATTTGAGAAGCTGGAACCAGCGAATGTTTGACATTTCGTCACCTTGGAATTAGAAGGTTCTAGCTGACATTTTTGACAAAATTGAGTTATTCACATATTCTTATTCTGTGACAACCTATTAACATTATGTGAGGTGTTTTTTTTTTTAAGTTGTATGCCTTTTTGGACTTTTTATTTAGAAAACAAAAAGGTTCTATCCCTATCACTATTGGGAATGCAAAAACTTTGAAGCTCAATATCTCAAAATTGCTCAGAACGCAGATGGAACCTTATAATTCCAAGGTGGCGAGTTGTCCTTGATCAGTGTGATTAATCGATTATCAGAAATGTTGTCAATCTCTCATTTTCTGCAACAGCTAATCAATTCAGCACTGTGTACGTGTTGATTGACTGACTGAAGAACTAGAGTGTGAACTGAGTTCCTAAGAACAGAACCCTCCGGCAGTGCAATGTTAATCATTTTATTCTGTAACACCCTAATACTACTGTAATTACTGCGGGTGTATTAACACACAATGATCTAATGATATAAATTATGACACTAATTGTTATAATGAGACAAAAGAGCAGCCGGGGATTACAGCTTCCATGTAGAACTTCTTGCTTGATGTCACAAATACAGCATGAAAGCTGTTTGTCTCACTGACCTAACTTCACAATAGGACCATTGAAGAAACAAGGCAGGTCTGTGCAATTTGGCCTTGAAATCAAAAAACGGAATTGAAACCAGCCCCAGAAATCCGTGTCCTAATTATGGGAGCTGAATTGATCATTATGCGAGTGAAGCAAACAAACCCTCTCATTCCCTTGTGACAGTTTGTGTGTTTGTTGACCCTGTATCACCCTGAACGTGGGCTCGCCCTTTAAGACATATGCTTTACACATTATTTATACTCCTTGTATTGTTTACATTGTTTAAGAAGATGATGTTGCGTTCTGGCTGCTCATGTATGAGCTAATACCAGACCTATTTTCCAGGCTGAATGTATAAAAGGCAGCTCCACAGTAGGTTGCTAGTTCCTGTGTGCCAGACACTTCATGCTGAGTATTTTAATCTGCTGCTGTCAGTTTATGCATCTCTGCCCTGTTTTCTTCTCATGCAAAAAATACCTCATAACAACCTCATTGTCTTTATATAACAGAGAAGTTCACTGCACAATTTTGAATTACTATTTTGAATCTAGAAATATTACAAAAGTATGTTAGTTGTAACACACAGAAATATTTGTCAGTAATTGCCTGATCTCTCTGTGGCTTTAACACCACCATGGGGTCTAATGCCTAATTCAACCTTACAGCACGTATTGTTGGTGCTTTGCTTGGCGGGGACCTTGAACTTGAAAGCAGCTGCCACACAATGAGTCTGCAGAGCCCAAAGGTCTCCACAACACCATTAACCTTTAATGGCTTTAATGGAAATCTAGCTCATTCGATGAGAGATGTGCTTGAATCAAGTTAAGGATGCTCACACTCAGTCAGCTGCAGATAGGCTTCAAAAGGCTGACAGGAGGACTTAAAAGGAGCGTCAATTTCCAGCTGGGCTTAGAAACCACACAGTCATTTATAAACTGTGTCTTACTCTTCACCTGACGTGACCCATCAGCTTTCACTGCCACAGCACCAGATTGGTCCCAGCAGAGACAAGCAGCACAATACTTTCTGTTACAACTGGGCTAATGACAGATGTAGCATCTCTGTGAAGTTACAAATGTATTCGATGCCAAATCCCTTTCAGTCTGTGTTTGGGTCACTTCTTGATATGCTGATAGGCAAAGATGTAAGATGCCAGAGATCTGACCTGGAAAAACAGAATATGAAAATGTTTTGCCTGATGGAGTCTGATGTCTCATACTTAATGTCGTGAGCAATGAGCGGTTTGATTGCTGATGACTGAACAGCTCCCAGAGTAACATGTGCAGGTTGACCTTTATAAAAGGGCAATTGCTCTATCAGCATTATTTTGTCACACATGGCACCAAAAATTGAACTTTTCCAGGATACAATCTTCTTAAAGGAATAGTTAAACATTTTGGGAATTACACACTTATTTGCTTTATTGCTGAGAGTTACATGAGAGGATTCATATCACTCTCATCTGTCTGTTAAATATAAAGCTGGAGCCAGGAGATGGTTAGCTTAGCTTAGCATGAAGAATGGAAACAAGGTGGAACCGTTAGCCTGGCTCTATCCAAAGTTAACAAAATCAGATATAAGATATAACTTGTTAATTAGTGAGCTTTAGAGGTGCTGGTTTCTACCTTTGGACAGAGCCAGGATAGCCGTTTCCCCCTGCTTCTAGCCTTATGCTAAGCTAAGCTCACTGTCTAGTGGCCCTAGACTTATATTTAGCTTACAGACATGAGAGTGGACTCGATCTCATCATCTAACTCTTGGCAAAACAACAAAAAACAAAAAAAAAAACGAATAAGCGTATAATTCCCAAAACTCTTCCTTACAGCAATGTGTAGCAGCAGCGCATTGCATGGAAGCCAAACTGCGTAAATACATGAACAGTGCTTACCTCTCCATTGAAGAAGCAGAATATTGTTGCCACCAGTAATCCCTTAAAAAACAAAACAAGTAGACATAATTAGCACTCTTTTCTTCTGCAAAAGTAAATTAATTAAATCAAAATATAGTACATTTTAGCAGTGAGTTATGACAGCAACTTCACAGTCATATATACAGCTTTTTGAAAAGAACAGTGCAGTACAGATAATATCCGGTGGAGCAATGCAGTCCCTATCTGGTAAGTGAATGAACTGACTGCCTACCTGCAAATTTCATGTCCTGCCTGCCTGTTGTTTAATTGAGTGCTTAACTGGTAGTCAAATAAAGTTAATGGAGTGCCTAACTGGTCCTTAAAGGGGAAATCAGCAGTGAATCACATCAATCAATCACGAGGCAGAAAACAAGCCTTTAATGGGTGGAAACTTTCAAGCATGCCAAACGTCTAAATCTCGAGCTTGATGGACTCGAGGGCACTGACAAATGTGGGCTGAGTTCAGGATCAGGTTTGCATGCATACTGAGAGTTCGGGACAACATGAGTATTACTATTAAGTATTTCTTTCAGTATTAAAGGTACATTATAGATTATAATGCTTACAGACGCTTTCTTTCATTTTATCAATGACCAGATGTGCAAAATACCTCTACCCACAGGAGCAGTGAAGCAGCACTTTTTTGCTTTTTAATTCACTGTTGAGTTACCTTTGAACTGAGCTCCTACCTGGTACTTTAATAGAAATTCTGATTCATTCAGTGCCTTGCTGCCAGCGCAGTCAGTGCATACCTGGTAGTGCATGAGTATGTGCATGATGTACTCGTAGACCTCTCCAGCTAGTCGGTTCTCGGGCCTCCAGGGGAAAATGACAAACTGTATTCCCAGCAGGGGCACCAGGATCAGGGTGGCTCTCACTGCCTTCATGTACATGTTGGACTCTGCCCGGTGTGTGTCTCTCAACTTGGTCACCAACACTCTTATAATATTTAGTAAGAAGAACAGGTTCACCTGCAGAAAGTTAAACAATTATGAAAATTCACTTTTAAATGTATTTCTCTTCTATTGTCTTAAAACAGTAGACAAGCAGACTTACAAGAAGTGCTGCCACTATAGGACCATGGACCGCGTAGAGCAGATGGGTTTCCACACTCATCCAACAGCTACAGAAGGAAAAACATATCAGTCAGCTGCTGTCTGCTGCCCAAAATACACATGCTCACACACATACAAAAACATGCACACTCTCCCTCTCTGCTGCACACAGACGAGCCCGTATGTAAACATCTCCTGTTTATTTGCAGAAGTTTCTGGAACATTACTCACTTGTCATCGAAATACGTTTTCCTTGCCACGGCGTGGATGGATGCAGGCACAAGAGGAAAGCCTTGGACAGGAAAAAGATGGCGGCCATATGAGGTCTTGAGTGAATTTAGTGAAATTCATTTGTCTTTTATACAACAGTGAAAGTGTGGTTAGCTTGGTCAGTTGTTTTGTTGGTCTTAGACTTCCTCATCAAATACATCTTTAGTTTGCAAATATCGTTGTAGATATTCTTGGAAAGGCTGAAACACAGTGGATACAATTTGACATTCTCATTTCTACAAACGTTCTATCGTCATTTTACTGGTCCAACCCTAAAAACAACACTGCATGGTTAATTTCCTGTAACAATCCTGTCTAATTTGACATTGTGTCTATAAAAAACCCACTAGAAGCTGGGCTCAGATTTTACTTTTCGTCTGGATATAAACACATAAATCCATGTAAGGTTCATTTTCAGACACCATTGAAGCCTTGCAGCATATCGGCCACAGATGGACCTGAATAACTGGCCGCCCTCCATCCACACACACACACACACACACACACACACACGCACACACACGCAGACACACACGCAGACACACACACACACACACACACACACACACACACACAGAGCAAAAACAGGCCTCAAGGTTATCCTCCCATTTTTAATGATGACCATCCATTTAGTTCCATCACCAACTTGTTTCACAGACTGCACCCATTATTCCTGTTTTGAACGAGGTGAAAAACAGGACAGCACTAAGCGGCAGGAGGGCCAGCTTGACAAAGCGTACAAGTATCAAGTGGATACGAGTAAATTTTGGTTGCTAGATTGTGTCCCGTCCTGTTGAACTGCTTTTCAGTGAGCTTTCAAGCTGTAATTGAGTCCAATGAGGGCATAAAAATAAGTCTTTAAAGACACACAAAAAGAAAAAAACACAGAAAATAGTGCTTTGATCCAATGCAGACTCACCCCAGCCCAGGAGGTAGTACCAGTGCAGATGCTGCTCCTCTGCAAACACAGCCACCACAATGAGCGTGTGCAGGTAGATGCCTTCACAGAGCATCCAGAAATAATTGCAGCCCAGCATGTACATGTGGAAGAAGTGCAACACTTTACAGCCAACCTGCAGAGAGAGCCACAACAGGAATATTATTTGTTTTGTCTGTCTTCGACATTCTATGTAAAAAGATGTCTATTAAGACAATTCAGTTTAAACACTCCTGACGTCATCTCAGCAGGACACAAAAAAAAAAGATGTAGGAGGATGTTTCTGCACTGATGGCACAAAATCATTAGCCAGTATTACCCCTTGCAGATAGGATGTCTATTCATTTACCCCCTCTGGAGGTGAGCTGCGAAGGAAATGATGATTTTTTGCTGTATTTGGAGTGCTCTTTGATTTATATGCCGTCATAGTCATCATTGACATCAAAAATGAAACATGCCTGTGTTGCTACCAGACTTTGTGATTGTTTTGTGTGACAAAATTGTCTCGTTGTAATCTTGAATATTTGTTCTCATGTCTCTCTTGCAAAAGAGATCTTGATTGCAATGACACTTCCTGAATAAATAAACCTACCTAAAGTACTGAACTCATTGTTTTCGCTGAAACACATATTGTACATGTAGAACATAAATGGAAGAATATGAATATATTTTTGGAAATATCCACATCAGGGTTTCTGGTTCGCAGTCCTGTGTTAAAAGAGCATGCATGCAACCACAGTATAATTCACAGATGCTGGCATCGCTATTAACTGCTGCTCTCAGGGGTCTTCTTAGCTCAAAACACACAACAGTCATTCACATCTAAACTTTTAGCCATATGTCTCTCCCCCACTTTCCTACGTTCCTCTTTTCACTTGAGGAATCTCCACTATTACAGACACGGACTCGTATCAGTATGCAGAGTGTTAGGTGACTCACAACTGTTTTGCATTGCAGCTATCCAAGGGTTTGTGTAAAGTTACCGACAATGTTCTGGTTTACAAATCAAGCTGCTATCGATCATGTAGATGTTTTTCATGTTTTCAGCCTCCTCCCTGGTTTGACATAAGCTCTGGGGATTCACTCCCCCACATTGCTCGCAGGCCAAACCAGACTCTGTATCACCACACCACAGAGAATAAAAAGAGCTTGTTTTCTCTGTGAGAGCAAATCTCCACCACGGTCCACCATTCCTAAATCACCAGTGCAGAAAACAGGCTCATAAGTCTCACTTTGGCAGCGGTAAATTTCAAAATGTTTCCCATCAGACGCGCGTGAATCCAAACCGGTGGTGCTTGTGATTTCTTTTACTGCTCCTTCTTGAATAGCAGGGCCACGTGACTGATTTTGTTTTGACATGTGGCGGCAAGTTAGTACAACTTGACAGTTCTATGTTGGAAAGTAACAGATTCAACACAAACCTTTCTGACAAATGGCGAGGAGGAGAGGCTTGAAAGCGAGCCATTGCGCAAAAATATATATATTTCCTCCCATTGATGATGGTGGCTGTCATTCCTGGCTGCTTTCTTGGATACATTCAGAGACGGGATGTGAATAAAGACAGCAGTCAGGATGAGCCAGACAGATTTGGTGAATGCATGAAAAGGAGCAGCAGCAGGACGCAGAATCAAACCCAAACCCAGCTGAAGCCGCCGCTGTCTCCTGGATGCTTCTAGTACTTTGTCTGGCCAGAGATGCTCCAGCTGAAAGCAGCTAATTGGATTGTATGCATGGTGAGCCAGCTCCTACAATCCTATTTGTTGTTTTTGTATGGTACTTCGATCTTCTGAAGTTCTTTTTTTAGTTTAGTTTTTGCATATTATCATATTGGGGGGATGAAGGTTTTTTTATTTTTAAAGTAAGTTTTTAGTAAGTAGGCAATATTCTGACACAGTTTTTTTTATTAACTTAGACTTCTAGAGCCTGAATGTAATTTTATTCAGTTCTACATAAAAGGAAAGATATGATCCATTTTTGGAGTTGGAAAATCTCTGCAATAACAACTTTTAAGCACTCAGTTAACAGGCTTTCATTATTTTTATTTCCAAAAAGGAGTCGTTCTTGAGAAGTAACACATGAATTTATGTTCAGGCCTGATAGTAAGGCATTCCTGCGAGACAGGTTTATCATCTCTACCAAAGCAGACCTCAGGGTTCTCACATAATGCATTCAGTGTGGCTCCAAAGCTCTGACAGGAGAATGTGGAAGACAGCAAAGACAGTCTGTTGACCGTGTAACACTGCCAAGATATGGCACAGTGAGATGACATACTAATATATAGTATAGTACATACTTAAAAGTCTGTTGTACAAACTTTTAAATATTTAAAATAATGAACAACTCCATTTAAATTTTGCTTGCTCGCATTGCCTGACCTTGCAGAGCAAATTAATTTCAAAAAGTTCATAGAAATGTTTTCTTTCTTACATTTTTTATTTGGCTTAGCATAAATTAGGAATGCATTTGTATCTCATTTTAAGACAGTAGAACTAATCCTTTTCCTCACACTGTATTCTGCTAAATGGCACTTTTCAGCCGTGCTAGCATCTGGCTCTAAGGATGGCAATGCCGGTCGGTCTGTCGGTCCACCACTTTGGTCCAGACTGAAATTTCTTGACAAATATTGGACTATAAAATTAGGTAAAAAGGATGAAATGTAATACTTTTGTTCCAATAACTTTTCCTCTAGTGCCATTATCAGGTCAAAATTTTACTTTGTTCAATACTTTGGTTTATTAACAAATACATGCAAAACTAATAACATTACCATAAGCCTCCGCTGTACTTTGTGTTTTGTGCAAGTCCCCAGGAACTGCACTGGGCGTAGTGGCCAAACCGTGTGTTTACAACTTCTGGGTCCGTCACGTGATGCACACTGGCCCAAAAAGACTTTTTCCCATAGACATAGAAAGAGACGTCTGTAAATCAGCGGATCTTTTTTTTTTAATGTACATCAATTTCCCAGTACAAACACTTAAACATCCAGAGTTGTTGGGAGCGGTTGGGAGGCAGGGTTAAAGGAAACCCTAGTGCGCTTGCTCTATGGGCTGCATAATGTGGAAGCCATGTGGATGAACGGGGCCCCGCCACTGATACTGTATCCAGTTCTCTTTATACATCCATGGTTTTGTGCTAATTAGTGAATGTTAGTGTGCTTACATGCTAAACTATGATGGTGAACACAGTAAACATAGTTAATACCTGCTAAACATCAGCATGTTAGCACTGATATTAGGAGCATGTTGACATTTAGCTAGTCTCACAGAGCTGCTAGCATGACTGTGACTCTTAGTATTGTTTCTCCTAAAAAACAGATATGTTGTGTTAGTTTCCATCCCCACTACGGATGTATTGCAGTGAGAAAGGTAACATCTGAATTAGTCCTGGTGGTTAATATTCGACAGAGGCCGTACTCACCGGATTTCTGCCCACCACTTCAGGGTTATTGACCACCGCTACGAGGTAGATGATGGTGAGGGCTGAATTGAGCACATAAGAGCAGAAGAGGTTCTTGTGCAGGGTGATCCTTTGGCAGCTCAGACTCCTGTGTGAAGAGAGATGCCATGATTGATTTTGTGACACGCTGGCATGCCAGGACATGATGTGATAATAGAAAAAAATAATACCTACAAGTTGGGAATAAAATCTCCTCTGACATACCAACATTAAAGAAGACAAAAAACTTGCTACAACTGACGAAGTAAGCAGAACAAAAAGTAACTCATGACTGGCAGGCTAATAGTTTAATGAGGTTGTCAGATGTTGTGACAGTCAAACTGTCAAAATATCAAATAATTGGGATCTTTCATCTCAGATCCTTCTTTGTGGTTGGTAATAAAATCCCTGGGATCAATGAGCTGGATTGCGTCTAAATACTGTGTCTCATTACCTCGGCAAGCCACTCGGAATTAATACCATAATGAAATTCTTGACAGGCAAAGTGAAAATAGCCATTACAATCAAAGTCGTTACAATTCATTCATATGCAGTAGTTTTATTGTTGGTAATGGTTAAATAATGTTTGAATTAAATGTACTGTAGCTCACAGAGTGTTTAAAGCTGAATGCAACCTTGCACCAAATATATTTAGCAGAATATAGCCTCCTATAAATATGTCCTCTACAGTTTAGGAAGTTATATCCTTTTATTGCTCATGGCCAATTTTATCTTTGTCGAGTCATAAAACCCCCAGAGACCCATGAAAAACAGGCTACATTTCCTTAAGGCAGGAAAAAACAACAACGTATACAACAGTACATTTTCACTGTCTTATTCAGAGGCCATGGTTATCTACAGCAGAAAAACTCGCTTTAGCTCCAGTCATAAAAGGAAATGCAGGAGCTGCTGAATGCTTATATACAAGGGGTTTTTATCTAAAATGGGATGTCAAAACACAGGCTGAATCCTTGTGGCAGTGTTGTTCGGACTGTCACAGGTCCCATTGTCTTCAGGTCAGCTGTTCAACCACCTCTGTTTTTCCACAGCAAGTTGGAGTATTTTTATCTGAGAATCCTGACAGTGTTGATGTAGAGTTGTAAATAACAGAGTAGTGCAGCTGTACACCATCACATACCACTGTAAGCTTCACATCTGGATCTTATAATACAACATAAAGCCTCCAATATTTTAAGTGTTTTGGCTATAAATATGGTGAGTTAAAAAGAAAAAAAGAAAAAAAAGATTTTCTACGCCAACAACTTTGTTACTTTGTTGAGATCTTAATTTGTTGGGACCTTGATATTGATGAATTCTGAATGTCCTGCTGAGTTTCTGTGTAGCTGAGTTAAGAGCTTGACTCTCAGCGGGTCGTGGGGTTTTGCGATAATGCACCTGCCCTAAACACGGCCGCCAGATTTATGAGTGTGTATAAAACTTTGCAGCAAACTGAGGGTCTCTTACAAGGTCTGTTCTGGATAACAGCTGCGTTTAGGAGGTCAACACCCTTCAGCATGTCAATATTTTACAACAGTGCCAACGAAGCAACTTTTCCAAATATTGTTACAGGACATAAAGTTAATTTTTTCCCCTGGGCTACATATTCAGGGTTCTTCACAGATATCTGCTTGAGTATAAATCTTATTGCGCCATTAAAAATAATGTTGACTAAGTTCCTTCCTTTCTAGAGATAAACTATAAAGTTTCAAAAATATGCTGCTAACTTTTTCTCAGACTTCATCATTTCCAAATCTCACATACATTAACTGAATATTATACCTCCCTTCTCCTTACCCACTTTGTTATTTTGAACTCTAATCTAATTGAATTTCAACAACAGTATCTCAATGAATTGTGCACTTTTCCCCTCTGGGATTAAGCAGTATGTTGGGATGAACAACCTTAATGAGCAATGCACTCAGGTGCACACGTTTCTAATAAGAGCACATTCAATAGACTTCAATAGACTTCACAGGTCTCCAGTTTTTAATCCTAAATATCCATGAAATAAATGCGCAGCACAAGGAAATCAGGTTGGCATGAAATTAGTGGCAGCTAAGTCGTGTATAAATTACACTCTGTGAAGCAGCAGAACTATTTTCACGTCAATAGTTTGCATTCATCTGTGACAGCAGTGCCACAGAGAAGATAGTGATAATTTTCTGATTACTGTCTTCAGTGTTAATTTAGCACTGTGCTAATGTTTGAGTCACTTGTAGATCATGCTACTTGCCCCAGAGCAGCTCTATGAGTGAATAAACAATCCACAGTTTTGATTATATTAGAAAATGGGACTGAAACATCAACACTCACTAACACTGAAAAACTTTCTGTGTGGCTCTGGGGCAAGTATGTAAAACTGTTAAATTTACACTGCTGGTGTGGACAGAGGCAGAAAGAAGATTTTCCTGGCTCCAAATTAGACTGAGACTGCCCATGATGAGCAATGAGGAGACTGGAGGAGACTGTCGTGAAAGCCCAACGCCATCTGTGTGCCTGTCAGATTCACTGATGATAGTGATACCTTGATTGAGCCTTTAAGGGAGAAGCTACCACAGATGAATAATCCCAGAATCATGACATACTGCATCAGCCATTTGCACCATGTTAACCATTCACTAACATTAGCCTGTGCATTGTCAGCTAATCCACTGAACTACAGCTAAATTCTCATATGGTTAAAATCTTATATGGAGGGAAAGAACATGACATTGAATCCATTACCTGAAGTAGAAGAAGATGGCCAGAGAGATGAGCAGGGAGGCTATGGATAAAGCATGACCCACAATTGCCATGTAAAACAGGATGTACGCTGACTGGAGAAAAAAAAAAAAAAAACACAGGCAAACAGGTCTGAGTAATTGCAAATAACACGTGTAACACGTGCACTTGGGAAAATCAGAATTAGAGCAAAAGTGAAGAAATATGATGGAAATGAGGAGTCACATGTTTTTTATGGCACAAATTCATATCTGTATACAAAATTCAGCATGTGACACTTGGCACTAAATAAAGTGTGTAAATAAAGTGACATTAATGTTACATTTTGCACAACCCTCAACAGGGAATAAGAAAACATACTTGAGTCATGTAGTTTTGAGCGTTACTCCTATTATGCTATTTTATTCATCAGCTTAATTTTTGACATATGGGTGTCTGGTGACAAAGTTTTACAACAAAGCACCCACACAAGTCAGACAGTTATTTAAGTTATTATAGTTATACAGTTATTTAAACCACCTATTTTGAAGTAAAAATGCAAACTACATGTCCATTATGACCTTCCACTGAATTGTGAAACTGCTTTTTTCAAGTTGAACTATTGCAGCAAATAGCTCACCAAAATGCAACATTAGCTTGTAATGGACAGTATGGGAACTGAATTTAACATTTGCCTTTGTTTTCATCCTCCAAGTTTTGTTATTTAAAAATTGTCTGATTGCTGTTCCCTTTTTGCAAAGCTGGTGGATAAAATGAAAGTATGGCACTAGGGCCCAATTCCCTTGACAATCAGGGTTATAATTCCTACCTGCAGGAATGAAACCAAACCACAACTACTTTAAGAAATGCAGATATTTGAGTATCTTGAGTATATACTAAGTGATACAATCTGATAAATGAAGATTGCTAAAACTAAATAACATACCATTTGTTAACTGGAATAATGGAACAGATTAACACTAGAACTGCTAAATGATGCATACATGAATGACTAAACAATGATAATCTGATGTCGGTGACAGTAAAATTAGATTATGAAGACTCAGGGTCAACAACTCCAGAGAAATGTGGCAAAATCTTGCAAAGGATCAAACTACACTGATGTTTTCCCATCTCAGTTGATGGTGTGGTCCTTGCTTGTGAAAGAAAGAATTAAGAGCTAAAGTTGGCATCAACTCAGTCTTATCAGAAAATCATGGAACGTTTCTTTAGCCGTATTTCTCTTTGGGATCATACTGCTGAGGCTGTTTGTTCTCAGAAGTTTCCTGAAGCTGGGAGGCTGAGTCAGCAAAGATCAGGTTTCTGTGGTAACAGATGGAGCGGCTGATTTCTGGTTGTGATCGATCAGCAGACTTTGAGTCTTTCTCCCAGGTTTTCTAGGACAACTGCATAGTACACTGACTGGATGTAGCGAGATGGAGTTCCTTGCAGTTGTTTGCAGGAGTTTTGTTTACAAGTTGCTGTTATTTGCAATTGGCCATTTTATCAGTTCAACATGGGAGAGCAGAGTAGAGTTGTTGTTTTAATTTTATTTCCTTGCATATTTGCAGAAAAAAATGTTGGCAAACTTCACAATAAGATAGAGGGTGCCAAATCATCAACGAATCAAATTTTGCAAAAGGAAAGCCCTAATTACAAAGTGCAAAAATGTCTTGGAAGGCTCTTATGGTTTGGAGTGCAAATGTTGAATGTGTGCAAGATTTGGCGCCATGTGGTTTCACATATTCAACCAATTACTGTCATCAACTTGTGTCTAATGTCTAGCAGACATTACAACAGGTATGGTATGACCATTTTCTGTAATCACATACCATAAGTTATACTGTAGCAGGGATAATATTGTTTAAATCGTATTACTATTCTGTGAACAAGTGAATAAATGAATTGGGAGAGGTGATTAAAAGTCATGTGAGTAACTGCAAAAAATCTTATAGTCCATGAGTGTGTCTCTGATGTCCATTCTGTCTCTGATGTCCATTCACACCTATTCTGAATTCTGATTCAGAATAGGTGTGATCTCACCCTCTGCATGTACATGTTACTTTTTACATGTTAATATTTCTGTGGAACTCAGTATAGGAGAGGAATGCGTCTTGGAAATAAAATGCCTGTTAATAATGGTGTATAGTGCAATATTTATGGGCAACTACATCAGAACTACATAGTTCCAGTTTCCACATTTTCTCCTATCTGCCCACACTCCAAATACCAGAGGACTCCATGCAAAAAAAGGCAAAATTATGCTGACCCATCACACTGTGACCACCATGCAGTAGAGTTATGATAGCAGGCTACTTTATCTTAAATCAATTACCTTCAACTTTGCCTTGGTGTTTTCATTGCAGAGTGTGTAATTAGACCAAGTCCTGTTGGTATCCGGGTGGCGAAACCACTGCCCGTCCTCCCCACAGTACTTAGTGGCCTTTTCTGAAAGTAACAATTAAGTAATAAATACAGATTCTCCACCAATTTCTTCAATCCATACAGTCATGTCCTTATGTTTAGGTTCTGTTAGCCTTGGTGAATCATTGGTCCCCAATTAATATTTTACAGTTCTTGAAAAACAACAAAGGTGAATTCATCATGAGAGGTTAACAAGGCATCAGCAGAGCTTTAAACGGGCAACTCTCTTGAGTCTCACTGCTCACCTGTGGGGTCGAAGTCGACAAAATAATTGGGGCAGTTTTGAGAGGTGTAAGTTCCCGCTGGAGTGTCGTCCCAGCACAGCCAGCCATCCCAGTTACGATTGCAGTATGGCCCTGTAACAGCAGCAAAGCAACAGCGAGAGTTAAATATCCGGAGAGGAGAAGTACAATAACAGAAAGCCACAGAAAGCCTGAGTAGATATTATCTCTACCTGATTTGTTATAAGGTGCATTTCGATTCATTTTCTCAAAGCACTTGTACTGGCTGTCGAGGATTTTCTTTCTCACAATTTCCTGCTCTTCTGGGTTAACCATGGGACTGACTGTGGCCTCATCAGCGGGCGCTGCCTCAGTGTCCCCTGAGAGCTGGGCGGCTGCCTTCATTTTAGTGAAGTCAACATCACACACACACACACACACACACACACAGTCAGATAATACTGTAGTTGCATTTTTACTAAAAAGAGCACTGTACTTTACTGTCTTATCTCTGATTCATGTTCAGTCAAAAGATAAATTTAATTATTTCCCCGACAAAAACAATGCAGTCATTTTTCAGCCCTGAGTAGCGTCTGCATGGATTTTTACCTATCCCAAGTGACGTCTATGTAAGACATACCCCTGTGAAATCTATGTTACTGTATGATATTGTATATGCTCTGAGGCTTTAGTATTGGAAGCTACCTACATACTATTTTATAATTGTAGAGGGGGCCACATGTCTTAAACTTACAGGGAAACTTCTCAGTACAATACATTACCTTCAGCTTCTCCTTAGTGTTGACAGCACAGAGTGTATAGTTGGTCCAAGTCTTGCTGCTTTCCGGGTGGCGAAACCACTGCCCGTCTTCTCCACAGTACTTAGTTGCCTTTTCTGAAAAGAACAACTGTGTGATAAATATCCAGTGTGCAAAACATTCTCCAAACAATTTACACTCCTCTATTAATATGTGCAACTGTGTCTATAAACCTTAGTCCCATTAGCTTAGATCACTATTTTATTTTATTCCTCTTCTGATTTTAAAATACAATCATTAGAAGATCAAGTTAACAAGATATCAGCAGACCTTTAGAGGAAAACCCTTAAGTCTCACTGCTCACCTGTTGGGTCAATGTCGGAAAAATAATCAGGGCAGTTTTGGGAGGCATAGGTTCCTGCTTGAGTGTCGTCCCAGCACAGCCAGCCATCCCAGTTACGACTGCAGTACAGACCTACAACAATAACATGATTACAAATGTTAACAGGCCTCTTGTTCATATGCTTGTCAAACATGAATCCTCAAATAACAGACCAATCACACTGATGTCCAATGAAAGTATTTGACAGCAGACCAGAGTTACACAATGAGTTTCAGTGGACAGTGTCAATACCTGATTTGTTAAAAGGTGGTTCTCGATTTATTTTCAGGAGGCATTTGTATTCATTCTCAAGCATTTTCAGTTTCTGTGAAAAAAGATGTTTTGACATTACAAAAACATTGTACAGACAAATTGAGGATTAACCAAAAGCGTGGCTCAACTCCAGACCATGATCAACACTGATCAACAATAATCTGTTGTAGAGAGAGAGCTCTTGGTCAAACCTGCACGTTTGGAGAAATTTAACTACAATAGTTCCTCAGAAAATGGCAGGAAAAAGGGGGCTACAGTCTTACTTTGAAGTGAAATGATGTCAGAGTCTGACATTGGTGATCAAGAAACTTGTTTCTACTCAAACCAAAATCCAACCACAGGTGCCCTTTCAGTAGGTGTTTTGAAACCCACATACAATCAAACAACTGCCTCAGAATATTCAATGTTCAAGATCCATATTTTATGCTTAGAAGATCTATAATGAACCCACAATAATAAGACAGTAACTTGCTCACAGACCACTCCCCACATGATAATAACTTGTTAGCATAAAATAATATCTTGTTCCCACAATTTAACAAGTTGTTCTGACAAGATGAAGACAATTTTTATAGTATTGAACCTAGCAGTATTGTTAAGCCTAGTTACCAAGAACCTGCATGCAAAAACTGTACAATGAATCCACAAGTTTATTACATAAACAATACTGTACATTACCCTCAGCCTCTTCTCATGGGTGGTTGCACAGAGTGTATAGTTGGTCCAAATCCTTTTGGCCTCTGGATGGTGAAACCACTGACCATCCTCCCCACAGTACTTAGTTGCCTTTTCTGGAAAGAACAAGTATGTGATTAAGTCCAACCTCTTTAAATACAGTCAACAGAGGATTAAAAGTGAATTCATAATGAGAGGGTACCAAGATATTAACTTAGAGTCTCACTTCTCACCTGTAGGGTCAAAGTCAGAAAAATAATCAGGGCAGTTTTGGGAGGCGTAAGTTCCTGCTGGTGTATCATCCCAGCACAGCCAGCCATCCCAGTTACGACTGCAGTACAGCCCTGAAACACCAACAGTCACATAAACGAAGCAATATTTGTTCATTAGTTGGTCCAACATGTAACCTCATCATGTAGAAATTATGTTGATAAAACAACAATCATTTGTTGGTAGACTAAAGTTGCATAGTGGGTCTCAGTAGTCAGTATCAGCACCTGATTCATAAGGTGGATCTTGCTTCATTTTCTTCAAGCATTTCTTTTCGTTCTCGAGTATATTTTTTTCCATAACACTGCCTTTTTCTGTGTTAACCCCTGTGGCCTTGGTCGTCGGCTCTCCCGCAGCATCCCTTAAAAAATGGAGGATTTCCTTCTGGGAAATAAAAAGATAGTTCAACGTACAAATTAGTGTACAGAGCAACTGAGGCCAGCTTCATCTTGTTCTTCCATTACTTACAGGGAAATAGCCAATGACCAAATACCTCAAATTTGTTCTTAGAAAGCGGTTGACAAGTGGACCCACTCTGGACCCAGTTACCCAATTCATCACAATATTTGGTCACTTTTTCTGTAAAGGAAAAAAAGCAAACATGTAATGATCTTAACGGCAGCTTGACAACAGTATAATCCATCAGTGATTATCCTGAAAGCTTCATGTACCATATCGAATTACTTATAGGCACATTATTGCTTCTGTTTGAGGTCGATGTCCAGTAGAGACTCTATATTCTTTGGCTCTGTCTTTGTTTTTCAGCAGTAGTATGTTGGCAGCATCATCCCAAACACATAAATCAGACCCTGAATCTTGGCATTACTGAACAACTGCGATTCATTTAACTTAGCGCGCATCGTCAAACATTTTATTAAACAGAAAAATACTTATGAGTAATTACTTATGAGTAATTTTCTGGCAAATTGTCAGATGTCGGGCTTAAAACCACATGTACTGTAGAGCCACGACTGGGTTAAGGTTCACATTATTCCTGACAACAACAACCATAGCCCGACTGCCTAGTCTTCTCCGACAGCTCATCAACTGTTCGTCTCCCACAAAGCGTCATATCAGCAGCATCAGCTTTCAAGTAAGGAGCCATGAGGGGACTCTTAACGTCGTTAATGTTTTGGGAAGATCCTTTATGAGCCTTCTCTTACAAAAACACCTTCTCTCTTTTCTCATTCACATTCTCTCTCCCCAGCCATCTCTCTGACTTCGACTTCCCTTTCTTTTTTTTGAAAACCCTCTTTTCTTTATTTCGCTTTTTCTCTTTCTATACCTTTCATTCTTCTCTTTGCCCTCTCCCTCAACTTCCCTCTCTCCATCATACTGCATCTCCTAAATCAGACATGACTCTGGATCTCTTCAACTAGACATTATTGAGCCGTGCATTCCTCGCATGTAAAACCTGCTCATACTGTAGAAACTGCTTATACTTCCATCCAAAAGTGTACTTACAAAATAAATTTCCGCTGTCAATTTCAATATAAATACATTTCTGTTTTCATTTAGCCTGACTAATAAAACACAATAGGCTAATGATACCTTTTATTCTCTTATACTAGCTGTCCTTTACAGTCACTGTTGGCTAAGTCTCCCTCCGTTGTAGCATACAGAAGCAACTGTGATTTGTTTGACTAGGAGTCTAAAGCCATGCTAGCAGCTCTGCAAGGCTATACATATAGATACTCTGTGCTTTGAGCTAAATGCTAACATTAGCTTTCTAACAAAGACAATGCTAACATGCTGATGTTGCAGGTGTCATGTTCACCATCTTAGTTGAGCATATTAAGCACCAAACACAAAGTACAAAGTAAGTGAGGCTGATGGGAATGTCATTAGATTTGCAAGTATTTGATCATTAACCAAAGTATTGGACAAATTAAATATTTGACTTGATGATGGCTATAATTTATCCTGAGGGGGAAATAAATGTCTGTTTATCAATCCAAAAGTGTTTGAGATATTTCCCTCAAAACCAAAATCGTGCACCTGTTGACAATAAAGGAAAAGTCAGGTGGGGAACCAAGTCTGGGAACCATGAATGGACTGAAAGCACTACTGCACAGAATTTGGCAGGTTACCACTTTTTGTAATGATTGATAACAAAATTGTCCTTTAAATAACGAAATATCTACTTACTGCTCAACATAAATCGCATCTGCTTAGGACATTAAGCATAAAATGCAATTACATCATAAATTTAGTCAGAGACACTCAAAGAATTGACCATTTATAGTAAATGGTTACTACTGTGGTTAGATTTGGTGTAAAATGCTGCTGTTGGAGAGAGCAGAAAGAATCCAAAGAATCTGAGCAGTTACAAGGTTTCTGCTTGGAAAACTAACCCTCACCCCCCTTTAATAAACACACAGACATTAAATTTTAGTTAAACCAACAATACCAAAAATATAAGGAGGAGGCTGGAGAGCAGCAGAGTAATAATGAAAGGTGTCAGGTTATAATGGCCGTGCTGTTCACCTGCATGGATTTCATTGGACATTACTAGTCAGCTGGCAGCCACACAGCTGACGAATGAGCCAATGATTCTGAAGCATGTATTTAACAGCTGATGCCAGTCAGCTACTGCAAGTGCAACCTCAGTGCTCGCCCTCAGCTGACGCTATGCTCCATATTGTATCCCTTATTCAAATTGAAGAGTTTCATTTAAAATCATATTATAATATTATTCAACTGTTGCTGCTACAATATCTGCAGTTCTTGCAACCAAGTTTCCACTGACTGTCTCAGGGAAATATCTGGTAAAATCAAACAGAAATACATAAAATATGAAATAAATCCTCAGAGTGTCTTTTATATATAATACCTATACTTATATCATACCATCAGCCCCATGACCTTCGACACACACAGGAGATTTTTTTCTGTGTTGCCTGCTGACCTGGAATTAAAAACTTCTGCACAAAACCCTCTCAATTTCCCACCGCTCTCGATTCAGTGAGATTGTTGTTGTGTACTGGTGTGATGAGTGCACATCTTTTTTTACCCGTTGGGTCCAGGTCAGGGTGATCTGGGCAGTTTTGTGTTACAGATCTCCCAGCGGGTGTCTCATTCCAGCACAACAAGCCATCCCACATACGACCACAGAACATACCTCGAGAAAGAAAAAAGAAAAAGAGCGTAAAAAAACTATTCTGGTTTATTATAAACACACATTTTCTGTGTCTTCAGTTGTAAATAATTGTATTGCAATTTCTCTACAGCCTTGAAAGCAATTATAATCCCACAGCTTCTACTCCAAAAGCCCTTTCAGGTCAGTTGCACTTAAACCACTGCTGGCCAGCAGTGGTTGAACAAAAGCTACAACAGTGTTCTGATCCCAATCCACTGCCTTACAATGCCATTACACCTGTGATGCTCTCCCAGAGGTAATCCATTTGCCCTTAAGAAGCCTTAAAATGATTTGGGCCTCTCACCGGTTCTGTTTTCTTGGAGGTCTTTGTTGGACAGCTCAAGACATTTGTATTGACCCTGGCTCACCGCCTGGGCCTGTCCCTCTGTCATGCTCTGTCTGGGCCTGAGCGATGGGTCTGAGATTGACTCAGCGCCTGCCGCCGCCCCGCACTGTGGAGGCACAACACGACACCAGAAGTGAGAGGAAGAGGGGAGAAAAAGTGTTTTATCCTTACTTGGAACACAGCAAGGAGAGTAGATAGGAACTTGTTAGTGTGTGTGTTTTCTGCTCTTATCTACTTTCAAAAATAAGATAGCACAAATATTACCTACATTTGTAATATTTCACAGTTTTATCATGCTCAGATAAAGTCACGCACCCTTACATAAGATACAAATCTAAATTGAGGAAAAAGCATAGAAAGTTTTTGAAGCATCTTCAAAGCTGATCTAAAAAGGATTTCACTCTGCTTTGAAATTCTAGTCATTCGCTATTCATGTAACTCATTAAAGTGTGTTTGGGAGCTCACAAAAGAAGTTAAGTAGCTGATTTTCTCCAAATGACTCTTATCTCTGCTCTATTGTTTGTATTTGGAGGTAGCATTAAAAATGAGGAAGCCTGCAGTGTGAAATGCTGATTTTGATAATGCTGCTCACTGAAGGATAAGGAGCCCATTTTGATGTGACTTATCTTGCAAATGTTTTGGCTGAAAATTAAACCTCTCAGAGTGCCAAACTCGTGCACTTGCATTTTCTGAATTATTTGAAGAATTTTAATACTTTGCCTGGCAGATTGTCTGCACATGCCTTATCACAATTGAGATGCAAACCTCCTACCTCTGTCTCTTTGTGGAGGGAAAAGAAATTCTCATTAGACCTAAATGTCATTCTTATTCATCTGATAAAAAGCTTGTAAAAGGTGTCAAGTGTTTTGACAAAAAACTGTGAGTTGTGAGAATGCAGATGTCCCGTGTAGCAGTTTAGCAGCCGTACATATGATGTCACTCCAAACATTGAAGTAAATGACGTCATACATACGACCACCAGGCCACCACCAATATCAACAGATGAGCTGAACAAGAAGAAAGAAAAAAATCTCCTCTCATGTCAAGGCCTCTCCTCACTTCCTGAATTAACATGATAAGACCACTCAAAAAAACCCAAAAACATAAAGCAGAACAGCATAGATACATCACTCATAAAACATTTGGCAGGGATACTATCCAGGACCTCAATGTCAAGCTTGATGCTGAACAGCAAAGGAAATTCAAACAGTAAACTTCCATTTCACACTGACACTGAAGATTAGTGGACCAAATGTTTTTTTTATAAGGAACAATGACTCATGAAATACTAATTTCCTGCTGTCAGAGTGAACATGTCCCCAGCGAATGCTGCCGACATCCCTTTAGACTGAAGGTAACAAGATAAATAATGTCTCTGAGCATTCCAAAAATTTAGAACCATGGTGTTGAAAATCCCATTTATTGTAGAACCCTCATTAAGCCAGTCGGTGTAATGTCATTTGTAAGAAGAGCTGCAAGTCCATCAAAATGACATTTTGAGTTTGATTTGTTTAACTATAACAACTTCAACAGGTAAATCAGTGTGTATTCAAATGACGGAACATAGTGTCTGATTTGTCTGAGATATCACAATCGTGTTTACATCTTTGAGCGATGATTGC
This sequence comes from Maccullochella peelii, assembly GCA_002120245.1. Lineage (NCBI taxonomy): Eukaryota > Metazoa > Chordata > Actinopteri > Centrarchiformes > Percichthyidae > Maccullochella > Maccullochella peelii. The sequence goes on from LKNJ01000735.1 coordinate 65,731, forward strand.
AGCTCCCCCATTAAGCTAACTGACGTCATTTCTCAAACACTGGAGCACACTGTGAATATGACTCAACCCTCCAAGCTGAATTGAAATCACATGATAAGTCCCTCAGATTTCACATTTGGTGGGCACTGTGGGCACAAACCACCAATGCCCACTCCGACCCCCCCAAACACCCTGACAGAAAATACAGACATACATACAGTATGCTTTATGCTATAATATATGTGTGGGATTGTGGCATATTATGGCAGGAATGTGTAGAACTGTATATGTTGTCTGCAGTTGCCTTGCAATTAATTAGAAGACAGTCCCAGGAAGTGTTGTCCACAGTACAACACAGTGCAGAGTTATAGACCCACAACATATACACAATGACGTATTACAGGTATTACATTTTCATTTTGTGTCTATATGCAAATCCAGTTTAGATACAGGTAAAATGCAAGACATCCTAGAGTGTACGCCATCTGAATAAAGATTAGATATACTAAGAAGGTGGCAAACACACACAGAGCGGTCATGCGGTCATGGATCACATATACTCTCTTTTGGGTCATTCAAGTTTGTAATGAACAAGCTGAGATAATTCTAAACTATAATTATTAATCATAAAGGGTGAGTGAAAATTAATCATGAGATTCTTTCGCTGAGAAAAAAACCCACTAGACCACAGCATATTACATGTCCATTTAATGAAAACTGAATACTATGTTTAAACACAGATGTGCAGCATACATAATGAGCAAAAAGCGACAAAGAGTACGTTTACCTTACAGCTTTCCCTTGAATTAAAATATGAGAGCTTACCACCAGGAGAAACCAAACGATCCAAAGGGAGCCCACTAACTTCATTTCTTCCTTTCACAGACAAATCTCTAGAGAGAGAGAAGAGAACAAGGAGTTACAGAAAACAAGTTGTCTACCGTGAAAGTGACTGACTGAGCAAACATATGGCTGTTTCAAATCAGGATTACAGCCTCTCAGGAGAAAATAGCAACAGCAATCATTAATCTGAAATGCAAAACACTGCAGCAGAAGCACTGCAGTTTGTGACATTTCACACTTTTCCTCTGTGTTTGTGTGTGTACTTGTACAGCTATCTTTGTGAGAACCAATATGAGTTTCAGACATTGTGAGGACATTTTTGGAAAGTGAGGACATTTCGGCCAGTCCTCATTTTCGGACAGATCTTCAAAGGGCTGTTTGAAGGTTCAGACATGGTTTAAGGTTCAGGTTAGAATTAGGGTTGGAGGTAGGCATTTAGTTGTGATGGTTAGGGTTAGGGTAAGGGGCTAGGAGATGCATTATGTCAATGAAGGTCCTCACAAGTATAGAAGTACAGGGTTGTGTGTGGTTGTGTGTGTGTTTGTGTCAGAGAGAAAAAGTACCTATCGATACATGAAACAATAGCATGAAAGAGTAACGTTATATTGTGTGGGCAAAAGGAGGAACAAAAAAAACATGAGACAGAGAAACAGTCAGACAAAAATAGTTGACGGTCATTAATCATCTTGTGTTGAGCTTCCACTCCTGCAGGATGGCCGCAGCAGATCTGTCAGCTTAGTAACTGAGCGCATGTGAGAGTAGAATTCACTTCAGGTCTCTTTGCTTTGGCTCGCAGAGTCCCCGTTGGAAGCCCATTACTCCACAGTTATAGGACGACCTACTGGTTGTTCTCCACACCCCACAGCAGCCCAGGGGGCAGGCTTTTTAGCGGATAGACATGCATGAGCAAGTCCTATAAGTCGCTGTGAAAGGTTAGCAGGATTGATAGCATTTGCTTTGGCTTTCAGATTGGCTTTCACACTGATGGTAGGCTACTTAGCGTTAGGATGACAAATAAACCTGGAACTGCATCTGCCAAGAATTTAATTCTAGGAGTGCTGATCTCTGACCTCGCAGTAATCCCTCGCATTTCCCTCAAATTTCTCGTGTCTCGTTCATGATATCTTGAAATACAAAACTAAAACTGTAATTGATTGTAGATATTAGGATGATTGTTGTCATTAATGCTAGCTCCAGATGTCCTCTGTCCTAAATCCAGACTCAGAAAGAGACCACTTCTTATACTCTGTCACAGACCTAAATATAGACCTACACTGTGTCTCATTTGCATACAATAGAGTAGAGCTGAAACAATTAGTCTTAAAGTTTCTTAAAACACAAGGTGATGTCTTCAAATGTTTTCTTTTCCCAACCAACAGTCCTAAACCCAAAGATATTCACTATACAATGGTATAAAACAGAATCACCCTAACCTGATAATCCAAATAGTTGCTGCTAATTTTCTGTTTTACAGATGAAACTATAGATTAATTGTTTTTCAGCTCAATTTCATTGCCTATCACCGTTAACCTCATCCCCAGTCTGAATCAGAATCTCAGTCTCAATGCCAATCATTGTTTATATTCAGCCATTTTCAGCCCGGTCATAAACTCTGCTCCATATTTCCACTATAACAAAATCTTATACAGTAAGACCCATGTGAATCTAGCGTGATGAGAAGCTCAGTCACGGCAACAAACCGCTCCATACCTCTGCTTTGAAGAGAAGAAGGGAAGGAACACAAAGAAGTGCACAAAAACACCAGTGAAAAACAAAGGGATAACAGAAGACAGAGGAGAGATAGTATGGATCCCAAATGGCCTCTAGGACGAGAAGATCTATAAATTATCATCATCATCATCAGCCAGAGAGCAGAGGATTTACACCAGTGAATTATCAGCTAATCACCTCTGGGTGTGCATGAGCATGTTAATTTGTCTAAAAGTGGGAGAGAGGTGTTTTTTTTTCAAGTCAAACAACAGTAGAGATGCATCGAGACAATTGGCACAACTGGATTCATATTAGCTGTTTATTGTGAAACTGAGAGATTTCATAAATAGTACTGTGTGTTGTTGTGGACAGGGAGAACAAAGGTGCATACTGACAGGTAAGAGTGTCCTCACCAAAAACAAAAAAGCACTGGCCATTTGTTAACACTTGAAATGTGCTTATTCACGTTCTTGCAGAGGTGAGAAGATCGATACCACTCTGATGTCTGTCCATTCAAAGCGAAGCTGGAGCCAGGGTAGGGTTAGCTTAACATAAAGACTGGAAACAGGGGGAAACAGCTATCCAGGCTCTGTGTACCAACACCTCCGCTAACGGTGACGACAAGATTCAGGCACATTAGAAAACACTCATAAGAATAACTTCGGAAGGCAACATTTAATTATCACAGGTAGTTTTATAAAACAAACATTATCACACACATTATAACACACTCTCAGTCCATCAATAATAAATCTGCCAACAGCACATTTCATATCTTAATATCTCTGCTGCACATGCGACAGTGTTTACCTCCCAGCTATAACTGACTTTCAGCGGGGGGAGGTGTGGGTTCTTTCAAACAACTATTTCTGCCTTAGCTCTTTCTACATCTCTAAACACAGTCCCCAGAACATTTTGCAGGCCACTAGGTCCAATGTGATATGAACAGTAAGGCTTGAAGCATCTGTAGCTCATTAAAGAGACAAGACCCGTTATAGAGAAGACAAAGGAAAGCACTCAAATGGGACAAGTGAGTGCATAGTACATAGAATACATATGCAGACCTTGATTCTCTCCAGGAATGCTGTCTAGCATTAAATCTGCTAAATAAAGACATGTTAATTCCTGTGTGGTGAGTGTAAGTAAAAGGCACTGACTGAAAGTGCCTTTTACAGAATTTGTGCCCTTGAACAGACATTGATTTAGTTTGAAATGCGTCTTTTTTCCCCTGGTGTACTTTACAAAGGTACACCATAAATGTGTGGCTGAAATTCAAACTTATCATATCTTATCTCCTTGTATATTCCACCCGTGTTCTGCCTTCATTATCTCTAATCTCTCTGATTGTCAAACTTAATAACAAATCCTGTTAAAACTCAAGTCTGACACAAAATGCATTTGTACTTTAGTTCATGCAAGAGAAATTATTTTTATTTTATTTTAAGAATTGTACTTTTGATGGTGGCAGCCATATGGTCTTCGGCTTTCTTTTGTTCTTTCCCAAATCTCTATAAAAATTTAATAAAACTGTCCTGATTTTTGTTAGTATTATTATTCATGTGTTTTGTCTCTGGTCTCGATCTTCTGTCTCTTCCTATGTCCTCTTTTTCCTCCTCTCCTAGCAGTTCACCCCTCATCTCCTTTCTTCGCCCTCTCTTTTTGTCATGCTTACATCACTCTGACAGCAGCAGACGGAGCCACACATCTCTTGTCTTTCCTCTTGCAGTGAGCGGTCACATGTGCGGTGACAACACAGGTTTGGGCTGACATCACACCAGTGATGGAGGATGCAGCAGCTCGATCTCCCTCCTCCCCAACTTTTCACCACTTCAGAGACCATCACTCAGTCTGAAGGGAGCAGCCACACGGACGTGATTTGGCGTCCTATTCGCGGGCTGGGACAAATGACCTGGATTACAATGCAGGCTCCTATAGGGATTAGTTTGACGAATGGACAGATTTTGGACATTACCCACTAAGCTGTCATATAAGTCTTGTCTAAAGAGCAAAATATTGCAGTAATCTACAAGCTACATGATCTACAAGCCATATTCAAGGACTCTCCTTACTGCTTACTGCTGCTGAGGTTTAACAACTCTACAACAACTCGTCCACCCCATTAAGCAATATTTAATGCATAACATGTCATGGCCTCCTGCCTATGCTGTCAGAGAGAGTTATAGACATTAGTGAAAGCTTCAAATGCACTGGGTATCTGTGTGGCCTTCTGTGAATACACACAATGAAGGAACATTTATATAGAGGCATGATAATGCTTGGTGCACATGTACTGAATATATGCAATTTGTATCTGTGTTGAATGGATTTTTGAAATATTGTGCAGAAAAAAAAATGTTATCTGGTAAAACTGTTACATAGTTCATTTCTTTAAAGGACTATATTTTTGTTATATGCATAAAATCCTCTATTACTGTGTATGTAATTTTCTATCACCATATCAGTACTTATCATTATAAAGGACACTTTCCTGTAACTCAGTGAATAAACCCTTAAGTGATAAAATAACTAGACAGGACTGTCTGTTTTTAGGCTAATTTAGTTACTGGCTTAATAACACTGATGTCAAAATCATATAAAAGTCCAATATTTCCATAAAGCAGCCCTTTTCCCTGTGATGGGTAATCACATATATCACAATATCGTTTCAAGTCTCTGCAAGTTGATTTTCAAACAAAAAAAATGAAATGAAATAAAAGGAAATGTGTAGATTATCAATCTCAGAACATATACTTTGTAGGCTGGTATATGTTGTTTGGAGGTAATGTGTTATAACATAAAATGTCTTTAAAAAGTACAGTTCAAATTCATTCATTTCAGCACGTCTTGAAGTGAACTGAGTGAACTTTGAGTGAAGCTCGTGATGAGGTGACACAGGTAAACGGTGGAAGTGGTGAAAGCTCTGCAGCTTGACTTTGTTTTTTGTTTTATGTCTTTTGACTTTATCATCCATCCAAAAATATACAGAAAGCTAGTCTCTCCAATTAAGGTAAAAAGAACCAAGCTTGCATCGCTTCCTCACATGCATTTACCTCCCACCTCTTCCCCTTCTCACCCAAATCCCACTTTTCTCTGCATTCTCATTTCCTCTCTGGCCTCTTTTCTCTTTTCACTTCCATATATCTTCTGCTCCTTTAATCTCTTTACCTTCTCACCTCGTTTCTCTATCTCTCTCTCATCCACCCCCCCTCCCGCCTTGGCTCCGACTCCCCTCCTCGCTGTCCCTCCCTTCTTCTACAATCTCCCCCTTTAAAAGCCCTGTCCTTCTGCCCTCTCTAGTCGCCTCTTTCTTCCCCTTTCCGGCTACATTTTCAAAGCTTTCTCTTTTCTTCTGACTCTCTGGGCAGATCCATCAGCTAGCACATCCTTTAAACATTAAACAGGTTGCCGTTATGGTGACACATCATATTTTCAACTAATCTGTCTCTGTTTCCCAGAATACACACACACAGCACAGTCCTAGTCTCCCTGTTCTACTGTATATGTGGCCAAGCAATCAGACAAGACATGGAACTATTACTTAAAGAAAAGCAGAACGTACATTGTTAAGCTTCATATTGTTTGGATTGAATAAATGGGCATGATCTTTCAGTGGATGGGAGATAGTGTAAAATACAGTAACATCACATTTAGAAATTCTACAAATTTTGAGATTAATGGATCTTTGATTTCTTATGGCATTAATGTAAACTGTATTCCAAGTCAGGGGCTAGATCCTCTGCGGCTGTGTCCTCAGTGATCCCCGACCAGGGGTACTTTGGCTTTTGCTTTGTTGACAGGGAGTATGATGAAAGACTGTGGAGTAGCTCTGCTAGGATTACAAATTGGTGTGAGGCTGATCATCATTATATTTATTGTCACAATAAGGGACTGTACAAAAATTACTGATGTGGGGAGGGGGGTTAAACCTGATTTTTTATTATCATATTTATTTTATTTGGATCCTCCCCTTGACTTAGAAAAAAATGTGCACTCCCCCTCCCCCAATATTTCAAAATAAATTAATATGTTAATGGTATCATAATTATAATTTTTTTTGTATTTAATCCTTCTTTTGTTTTTGTTTTTTACCATTAATCTGCAAGGGATTGAAATAAAATCTGAATCTGGGCTGAGAAAAAAAGGTACCTTTGAAATGAGACAGCCTTGTTGCTGCAACTGTTTGGGCACGCTGTTGATATGGATTTGGAAAATAATGAATTTGTTTTGCTGTGTCAAAGTTCTGCAAATCAGCATAGATTGCATGAAAATCTATGCTGATTTTCTTTGTAAAACCCAACGCGAAGGCTGTGGATTTATCACTTTTGAATGCAGACTTAGTGGCTCATTGGTCAAAAATCCTTTGGCTGACTGTTTTCTATGAGAATGAGTCTTAAGCAAATATTACAATGATGGCCCTGGTGCAATTAAGGATTGTTCAGACCTGATTTACTCCCTAGCATCCCCAATAGCCCAAGAATGTGTGGATGGTTGACCAGTGGAAGACCAAACAGATTATGACAGGGAAACTCATCTCTGTGATGAGTAAACAAATTAAGATGCATCTGAATACACAAAGCCTTCATAGTCTGGATTGATTGGACAGTTATCTCCTCCAGCATGATGTGATTCATCTTCAGGAGGTCAGCATATTTAATTACAGACACAAATCTCCTTGGTTACATGTTATGCATCCTTAAGCCGTTTCATTATCAAAATTTTAAGTGATCACCCTCCAGCACAGAATTGATTTTTATTTGCAGTTGCGCTGGGGGTCACCAGCTCACACACCCTTTATTAAAAGCTCTGTTGTCTGCCCTTGAAGAGACATTTAGTGCTGTAACTAGACCCTAAAGGAGCTATATTGCCTTCCAGCATTTAAGCTCAAGCGCCTTTTTCTCAAATCCTGCCTGTTATTCACTGGTGAGGTGGCAGGAATATGGTTAGCGCCCCTGAAGCAAGACAGCATTGTGTGCTCATAGTGTTCCAGCTGTTCAAAACAAGCCTCCTGTAATAAGAGGACCCTCCCAGACTCTGTGTGAACTGTTGATTTATACCTGATCTCGAACGCCATGACATCCCACACACTTCCTCTCCTAGACCAGAAAGAAACTGAAGGGGCAGACACGAGAGAGATGGGGATTGTAAGGGAGGATTAAGAAGGTAAACATGGATAGCAGTGCATGAAGGCTCTGGTGGATGCAATCTCGTCATAGTCTAGACGTAGTCCAGATACATTCGCTTAATCCAGTATCCATGTTGCTGCTCTAAAGTATCCCACCTCCCTTTCCTTCTAATTCTAACTGGCATGGACTCCTTTCAAGTACTAGCAACACACATCATATGTAAACTGGTGTTATTCAGTGTTTGCCAGGCAGACTGATGGGAGCCATCTTACCGTTTCCTTCTGTCCACTTATGACTACATGGAACAGGTTGGAGCCCTCCAAGCCACTCTTCAACTCCAACAGCTAATAACTCAACTGTGGTTAACAGCCTTTAGGTGTGCCCATGCATCTCAGGATAACTGCTGTTTTTTACTATGCTGTAACATCCCAAAGTGAACATGGTTTTTCCATTTCTGTGACATCTCCAAATGAACCCAAATTGGACATTAGAGTAGTTTTCGCAATCTGTCTGGAAAATGTCTGGGAAAGTTGTGTTGTGTACTGTATTTTCCCTGCCATCAATAAAATATGGTGGGCATCTCTGGTTCTGTACTGTATGTCTCCTGAAGAACAACAAATTATCGACATCCAGGACCTGTTCAAGTCTCAGATAGAAGAAATAAACTGGGCCACATGGAGCAACATTAGCATCATTTGGAGTCTTGTTTCTGGCCACCTGATCCAAGTCCACACTAAGACACTAAAACAACTCTGTAGAGCTGAGGGGAACTGCAGAGTTGGGTGATAATTCCTTTCACATACAAGTAGTCATGTGCTCCAGATAAAAATATTGATATAGGCACTTTAAATTGAGTTATAATAATAACTGAGGTAGGAGGAAGAACCATACTTGATTGCCAAACGCCAACTCCTCCCTGCATTCAATTACATGCTCCATATGCATCCTGGCAGGACCTGCACCCATTATGCTCTACTTTTTGCAAAACCCCTTCCACTCCTTATTCCTTATCCTCTGTCTCTCTTTCTCTCTCTCTATGTCTGTCTTTCAAGGTTACAGTCATGGTGGTCTTTGCATTAGTCAGCGGAGGGACCACCAGGACTCTAAAGCCAAAAGATCCAGAGTCCATCCCACTGTCTGACCAGCTTTAGCTCATTCACACAACCTTGTTCTGTTCTCTGTAACGTAACTGAAATGCCATAAAGAAATGGTCCTTGCCTCATGACAAACATGATTATACATGCATATAACAATAAGACCTTCATATGATAAATGGCATGTAATGGCATTTAGAGTTAAAGATATTCATCGGCTTTAGAGAATGAAATTTAAAGGGGTCTCTCGTCTTGTCTCGCCTCAAGGAGTACTATTCAGCTTTAGAAAGCAGTTGTTTAGTTGTGTAAGTTTGCTGTGGCTCTTGATGGAGGTTTCTAAAGTTTGAAAAAAAACTTTATGTTTTATTATTATGTCACAAGGGTTATCTCGGCTTGGGCTTGAAACTTCTAATTTTTAATCAGAAAGTCTGTGTTACAAACTGGAGGTGTGGGGTTTAAATGAGTTGACATTTAGGAGGCATGGAGGATCTAATGAAAAACGCAATCAAGTTGCATTAGGGGAAGTGTAGATCCAGTGTTTTTGGAACTTGACCCATACTAAAGACTAAAACTCAGATTATATGTACCAATATCCATACTTCTGTTTCGTCTATTATGACCACTCTTTTTTTAACTTTATGGAAATGCAGGAGTGCAAGATCTAGGTTTCGCTAAGTATGTCTGACAGTAGTAGTAATCATTGCAGGATTATTACATTGCACAGAAATTGGGGTTGTTGTTTCCACCACTAATGAGAGATTTCTAATTATTTCAGAGTTATAAATACTTCTATTTATATTTCTATTTTCAGCTACAGCTAAACTGTAACGTAATCACCCGCTTTGTTATTCCAGAAGCAGCAAATATGCCAATCAACAGAACTACATGATTAGAGAACATAATAATCAGATGTTAAACAGTGTCAGTTATGCAACCACTCTGGATAACAAAAGAAAGACACTGGTGTGATTACTGCTTTCAAAGCTGATTTGCATATAGGTGATTAATTCACGCTAATGTCACCGCATCCTGAGGGTCGCTGCTGAGATGGTGTTTGGGTAAAGACCTAGTTTTATGCCAATATTATTATCCTGCTGTATCTGGAGCAGAACGGTGTTAGGCTGAAGTGTATTGGGGAACTTTTTGACTTGTAGAAACACTACATTGAAATATTTTTTTTCATATCATCATTTAACAATAAGCAACCTTGAGGACAGCTGTTCCTTTCATTGCAATGCAAGTCTGCATTTTTAAGCTTCCATTTCCTCGATGCTTGCAATATGGGATTCTGAGGCGGTCACAACATACAGCCAATACTAACAAGGGTTCCACTATAAACTGCATATTTAAAGCGCATTAATATACATTTCACGCATGATGCTCATTTCAGACTGTCACTAAAGATGACAGGGTTTCCATTAAGTACAGAGACCACTCAGATGTGTTGTCAGGTTTATTGAATATATCCCCCCGATATATAATCCCCTGAATAACATTATCTCCTCCTGATACCAGTAAACAAAGGAGTCTGTTTACGAGCACGGGCTTTGTTCTGTCAAATGAGCAGCTCCCTCTCTGACACTGACATCTTCCCACAAAGTTTTTGTTTATTTCCTGAACCTGTTATGTGTCACTTTATACTTTCAGCCTCTCAGAGGCAATGTGGAGAGCTTCAGGTGCTTACAGACATCTGCCACTGAATGGAGGGTATTTTCAGGGGATGAAAGTCCTCTCGTCTGGCAACCTTTCCTTTCCCCAGCCTCTTCATTTCCTCTTGACATTCCACTCAGTGTGCATCTCATCCGTCAACCAACCAATGACGTTTGTTTGTCTCGTTTCCCAAAAGCAGAGAGCAGAGGACAGATGGTGAATGACCTCTGCCAGGTTTGGGTTCAGTGTTACAGAGTGGGGAAAACTCATTTCAACTATCTAAAACATTGAAGGAATAGTTCAACATTTTGGGAAATATTCTTATCCACTTTGTCAGCAGACAGTTATATGAGATGACCAATACTAGTCTCATGTCTGTCAATTAACAAATGGAATAAAGTGTGTTAATTATTGAGCTTTATAGGTGCTGGTAGGTGGATTTTGTTACCTTTGGACAGAGCGAGGCTAGCGGCTTCCCCCCATTTCCAGTCTTCATGCTAAGCTAAGCTAAGCAGCTGCTGGCTGTAGCTTCACACTTGCCATACACACATGAATGTGGTATCAATCTTCTCATCTAACTCTCAGCAAGAAAGTGAGTAGGTGTCTTTCCCAAAATTTCTAAACATTTTTTTTAAACAGGTGAACTGAGATTTCTATCAACATGCATACTGACTGGAAGTGAATATAGACTGAATGACTGAAGTCCTATTGATGTCATCCATCTGGAGATTCTTGGGAATTTTCTTTTTTCCACAGTTTCCCCTTCCTGTTGCAGGCATTATTAGCCCACGCTTGGCTTTGCAAGTTGAGTCCTCTAGAAGTCCTTCACTTGAACAAGATCAAAGGTTATATTTTTACTCTAAACTGCCATAATGAAGGCGTTACTAAATGATAAAAAGGATCAAAATGCAACTGTAAAGAGCTGTATAGAAGAAGAGTGGACAACAGGTACAATATGGCTACACAGAGCAGCTTGTAGAAACATTAGCTGAGAAGAGGTGCTACAAATCAAAGATAAAAGATAAGCCCCTCTGGATCAAGGATCGCAATCAGACAGAAAATGAAGCCCAGAGGCCCCGAAGGCAGAGATCCAACCTGATCCTGCTACTCAATCTCAAACTTAAAAAGACAGACAGTACAAGGCAGTTCAAAAAGCATCAGAAAGACAGGGCTTATTCGGATGGAAAATGATAGGCACCTATTGGAACAACTAGCTCTGGGATGTACACCGGGTGAATGGAACAAACATTCACGATGATAAATCAGACTAGGTGGGAGGAAATAAAAAAAGAGGTTGACAGAAATAGCTCCGTTACAGCAGGCACCACAAAAGCACATCAGAGACACACAGCACAGTCATTTCAGTCAAGGCTCAGAGGGCATATCAGTCCTGCATGATCCAATAAGACATTCCCATATGCACACACTAGACACACTGAAAAAGAAAAATCCCATTTAATGGATCAAAATACCATGGTTCTCTCTGTAACCTTTTTACAACCATGTTTCCATCATAGGAAAAACTTCAGCAGATATGGAAACACATTTCCAAGAAACCCAGCAAGCATTTCCCTAAACCAGTACACAGTTCACCTCCACACAAAATATCTACTGTAAATATCACCCTTATTGACATTCTGTGCCTGCGGGAAAACAATCCACAATTCCAAGGAAATACATCACAAAAAAATAAGCTTATTGCAATCCTCATGTCTGCAGGCGACTAATGTACAGTGGCCTATTTTCTCAGCCCTAGCAAAAAGTAAACTATATGCAAATGACTTCAGATGACAGAGAAGCAGCTAAAAAAGAGGAGAGGATGATGGAGCGTTATCAAGCATTTCGTCTTCTTCAGGCTATGTATGAATGAGTGTGAATGAGAGGGGTTACAGTGTCTCTCCCTCTCTCTCTCTCTCTCTCTGTGTGTGTGTGTGTGTGTGTGTGTGTGTGTGTGTGTGTGTGTGTGTGTGTGTGAAGGCACAACACAAGTGTATCTATAATTATATACAAATAGCTGGAGAAATGTACTGTAACTGTACTTACTGAGCATAATGCATATGGAGGACATCATGTATGAAAACAACACAAATAACAGTTCCTGTACAATAATAAGTAAATGGTACATAATTAACAAGTGCAATAATATTAGTATGTACAGTTACAGGTTTATAAATACTCACTGAATTATGTATTTTTCTGTTGCCTGCTTCATCAGTGGACAGCTGAATGTGGACTTATTTACAAGAAGCTTTCTTTTCAATGCATAGTTCATGTGAATAAATAAATAGTTATATGACTCAATACTAGTAATAGTACCGCCTAAAACTCAGTTCAAAAGTATTCTGTTACACACAGCTGTATTTCTCCATAAAACAACACATATTATTGTGGGATGGTCATGGTGTCAGGCTTTCAGTTCAGCTTTGACCTAAAACTCTGATTGCTGTTGAATAAATGAGTAACCAATGTCCATGACCAATTCCATCCTGCTCATGCTGATGAAGAGAAAACAACACTGTTATGAAAGTGTCATTACGAAATGTCAAGTCTTATTATTGAACACAAAGGTGTAGGAAAATAGCCACTTGGAAACATATCAACTAGAAATGTGTCGTCACAGAAAAATATTTTTCATTCATATTTTCTAATAACAAACAGACAATTATTTAATTATTTATCCTTGCATTTAAGCATATACAGTATGTTGCTGTTTAATACACATATTATGTCCTGCTTGATAAACAGAACCTTTACAGATGCAAACTGTTGATAGCAGAATAATGTCAGCAAAAGGCGTTGATGTCCTGTTTGGGAACATTGGGAACCATGGAGGTAAAGAGGGCAATCATTCACTCGTCCCTATCACTTCCAAACACACACACACACACACACACACACACACACACACACACACACACACACACACACAGAAACACACACTTGATCTTCCTCTCACAGTAGACCATGAGTTATTTTTAGCCAAAGAATAATAATCTGTTGAAGACCAGAGCAGATCTTTGAATTATTCTTCTTCTGCATATTGTTCAGCAAAGACACAGCAGCACCAGCCCGAGCCACACACACACACACACACACACACACACACACACACCACTCCCAATGACTTCACCGCCTTTAGCCAACTGTTCAGCTCAATATAAATACCTCCCATAATTACAACCATTTCAGTGACATATTTCTTACTTTATGTATTTGTCAGAATGTCATCGTCTGGCAGGAGAAGGGGAAAAAATGCTCAAAAAGTCCAAAAACAAATGCTCAAAGTTTTCCGAAACGGTGAAATAAAATCACCCCTGATTGGAGGCAGCAGATAATGGCAGACTTGAGTGCCGTTGCCTGAGCAGAATTGCTTGGAATGAAACCAAGCCCACATTGATAAGGCTCCCAAATCATTAACAGACATGGGCAAACCGATTTTTATTGTCCCTGAATAATGGATCCAATTACATCATTGAGGATGGGAAGGATGGACCTCTCCTACACAAGGACATGCATTTTCTGCTCCAGAAGCTGCAGCCTTGTGCTAGACTTTCTTCATACTTCCAACTTTCATCTACATGTTGAGCGCATAGTGTATTTAAATATCATTATATCAATATGATTCCCTTTTTATCCTCAGTCTGACATACCTTTGGGTGACACAATGTAGAATACACCACTTTCTGAATTAAGCCTCACATCCTATCTAGTGCTATATTTTCCCACTGCATTTGCAATCCTAAGTGGCTGCTGCTAAATGTAATGTAAAATAAGGGAGTAATTCCTTCACACCCTGTGGTTGGTCATGCCCTTCCACCTACAGTAGAAACACATTAAGCTGGCTTCAGCAGAGCGTGGATTATTGATTGCAGTTCAGAGCAGTGGTGATAACAAAACTCCTCTATTTAATGTGCAAGTAGCCGGCTCCCCCACCTTTAAGGATTATTTTCAGTGGCAGAAATGATCATTAAGGGTGCGACTCAATATGTAGGCCTAGGCAATATGCTACACTGTCCTGAGATGTTTAGCCTAAACACCAAAATGTTTTGGAAATGTAGTCATGTATTAAAGTAGCCATTTTGGGAAACATGCTTATTCACTTATTTGCCAAAAATTAGATGAGAACAGCAATACCACTCTCATGTTTGTATGCTAAATGCGAGGCTATAGCTAGGAGACAGTTAGCTTAGTTTAGCATGGAAACGGGGACACAGCTAGCCTGGCTCTGTCTGAAGATAACAAAATCCGCCTATCAGCACTCTCTACCAAAAATCATTAACATTTTATACATCGTTTGTTTAATACAAAAACCAAAGTGTAAATACAGCAGTAGTCCAGCACAAAAGCCTCCTGTAACCACTTTGTTTTGCATTTCTGTTTTGGACGGAGCCAGGTTAGCTGTTTCCCCCTGCTCCCAGCTAAGCTAAGCTAACTGTCTCCTGACTGTAGCTTCAAATTTAACAGATATAATATGAGAATATAAATCATGTCATCTAACTCTTGGCAAAAATGTGACTACGCCTATTTTCCAAAAGATCAAACAATTCATTTCAATTTGATGCTTGATCCTTTTTGTAGCAACATAAAATACAAGATGTAAAGGAAAACATCACATATATTCAGATGATGGTGTGGAACCTACAACAGCGCTACATGCTTTGATTCTTCAGTGGTGAAAGAGAGAAGACACGTGTGTGGGTGCGTGCAGGCATGCTCGCTCCAATCCAAATATATCAATCATGTTGCTTTGAGGACATTTTGTCAGGTACACACAGTATCAGCCAAAGACTTAAAGATGCTTTGAGATCAGAGAATTAATTCTTCAAAGTGATGGATGTAGTGACTGTTTGGAAAAACAGCAGCATAGATATCGCAGCATCGTCGTGCAATAGAGGTTAACATATGAACATCATGCAAAGATAATTAACTAAAACGTCTGCTCAGAATAACTAGACATCACTGCTCTAAAAATAACTTCAAATGAGATAATCGCTCTTTATTTCAGGCTCAGTTTCTTTGAATTTTCTATTCAAGACCATTAGAACAAATTAGAAAGTAGGGGATCTGTTTAATAGCTTTCCCTCCTTCACCGGATGCTTGAGCTGCCTGTGCATTCATTTGGTCGATGAGTTCAAAGTGGTTTATCACAAAGCAAGTCCTTATCAGCAGCGGCTGAAGGTATTCTTTCGCACATGTGGGTTGGCTCGAGAGGAAATGTGTGGCTTCACGCCAGTCCACATGCTCCTGTATTAACACACACAGACACACAGGCTGTCACATATATTCACAAAGGTGAAGAGAGTCTCTCTGTCTCCCATTTCCTCTCTGTCTGATCTATTACCATTATCTGTGCCATGCTCATGTAAACCATTTAGAGCCCCGGAAGAGTCTGGCCCACAAAGTACATTGCAAATTGCCCCACTATTAACTAATCAGTGTATAGATGTGCCTGATGTTCTGCACTGTTACTATCAGAGTCAACAACTTCCACTGTAATTAAAATGTGACTATCTAATCATTAATTGAGTAATCAACTCAGTGAAAACATGTCACATGTGAGATCTTTGAAATCTTTTTTGTACGTTATATGCAGCTGTATTATTTATAAGTTCTTAAAATTCCTTTTCATTTGACAAGTACATTTCTTTTTTTAAATTAAACTTGTCTCCGTCTCATGCTTGCTCAGTTTAATGGCTAAATAGTGATTTAGAACATATTATACACTGTTGTTAATTACAAAGAAAAATGTTTGGGCATAAATTTAACTACTTTTCCTACAATTGAGGAAATAATAAAGTTAAAAACTTTGAATGGCCTACAGATTTTCAACAGATTAAGAACCTTTTTTTCTCTCAAATTTTGTGCATTCATGGATGAAATATGCTGTATAGATACAATCTTTATAAAATTAAATGGGAACTGCAGTAAGTGTTTCTAATGCATAATAAATATTTTAATACAAATTATTATTATTTTGTGACACAAACTCTGAGAACCTGCTGTGATTCAAAAGGGCCAAGTAACTTTAAATGTATAAATAATAATAATCATAATTATCATTATTATTAAAAGTTATAATTATTAGAATAATTATATCATATCAGCAATTTTGCTTATGGAGTTTACATAGCCTGGTAATTAGTTATTAGAATTATAGGCTATGACTTATAATTGGTTTATTATTGATTCATAATTAGTTCTAATTAGTTAATTGATATAATTAGTTTAACAATTCCTGCCATTGTTTTTAAAAGTTATTAATTGTCATTTAAACTGCAAATGAAATGTATCTGCTCTCCTAATAACACATATACAGAATAGATCCTAATACAGCTTAATACATACATCACAACCATGGAGTGGAACTGTAAGGGAGACTGTGGTCTTACAAACTATCTAAAACATACATAAGGGATTGTGAACGAATACCATTAAAGCACTTTTCATTGACGATATAATGAACATATTTACAGTCTAATATAGCTGAAATTTGAATGTACTAAATTCAACACATATTTTTTATTTTCAAAATTATTTAGTATTTTGTGAATTTTTAAGATAGCTTTCATAAATATAAGGTCTGATTTCTCAACCCTTTTTTCTATAAAGTCATTTTCATGTGTCGCTTTAAAATAAAATTTCAAACACTCGAAACACTCTGAATATGCATAAACAGGGAAACATCCTCCTCGAGATCTTAAGAGCCAATTCAGAGTGAAGAAAGACGGTGACAGATGGGCTGAGCCGAGGCCTGCACTTATAGGTGCCTTACTGTATGGTACTTTCCATTCCCTCTCTCCATCTGCAGATCATAATTCACATCTTAAAGCTAACCTTTCTTTTTTCAGTTCCAGAGAAATAAATTAAAAAAAAGAATAATGCGCACATTCCTCCACAGTATGCTCTCAATTATCACTGTGAGGGAGGACCCTTCCTCAGGCGGCCTCCCCCTCTCAACCTTTGCTCTTCTTTCCACATTAAATATGTTTTTCAAAAGAATTTTAATCTTCTATCAAGGCACTGGGCAGATCTGGCAGCCGGCATCAATGTATCCACAAACATGCAGACACACAAGCCACAACGTCCTTTATTAAACTGGAGGCTGCAGATTTTTGCATTTTGGGGTTTTTTATCCCCAAGTCTGCTTAAAACTTGTAAAAGTTTAAATATTCCTTTCAAAGTAAATTACATAAAATCAGTCTAGGGGATAATACTAACTGACCAGGATGGAATAACAGAATAGGCTAAGATTGATAAACTGATATGTACTAAAGATCACAACAAACTTTTTTTGCAATAGCAGACCCCATAAGAATATACCTTTTGTCCTACATCGCAAACTCCCTCTTGCATCAACATGCAATTGGAGAGGAAGCACACTGCAGCTGAGGGCTATGGGAAAGCAATTAAAGAAGTATTTTGTCGCTGGACTTCAAGCAAAAGGCATTAACTACAATTCCCTTCTGGGCACAGTGTTCCTAGTACGCTCTGTTGGGTCAGAGAGTGGGCTGTGTCTGGGTCCTACAAGCTGTAAACAGACAGAGAGAGAGAGACCAGCAGAGTGAGAGAGATGGGTGCTGTTGTCACGAGTATGCATGTCCAACGGGATAATTAAATAGTAACACAAGCGCTTTAATATTGTGACCAGAGGGTAAAAATGTAGAGAAATTGAAAGAGATGGAAATAAAGGGAGTAATGAGAGAAAGTGAGGGAGAGAAAATGAGCAAACATTACAATAAGCATTCAATTAACATTAGGAGCAATAAGAGACAAAGAGAGAAAAGAGACAATAGGAAAAGAAGCCAGTGAAAAAGGAGACAAAGAGTAAAGCAGTGAGAGCTGAGAGCTTTTCAAGAACAGAGTGGTTATGCTGCAAATCACTCTCTCTTTGCACAACAAGCCCCTGTCGCCTCATTCTGTAGTCCCTGAAGCCCTCTCAGACCCTCAGAAAGAGTCAACCTGGACCTTTCTACTGCTCTAACTCACTGTTACTCTAACAGCGAAGGGCATATTCATATATGGTAAAAAGCAAGAGTTTTATTTCAATGTCTCACTCTGGACATTTTTTTGATAACATTTAGAAAGAATCCAGTATAGTAGATCAAGGACAAGGGGACACAAGCGTATAATAATAACCACGATCATAGATATCATTGCCGAGGCTGGAAAAAAAGGCAATATTTGAACTTTCGCAGACATAATGCAGAGAGTATGTTTGCGCAAGTACCACTCGTGTGATGACAAATGCCATGGAAATAAATAGTAACATCTCTCTGCTTTTTCAACAGCATCAAGGCCGCATCCAACTTGAAAATGCACCTCCAGATTTCCAGAGAAAATTGCCTAACGCAGAGACAGACAAAAGGAAACTGAATGCGTTAGAGAGGAGAAATGATTGGCCACAACCTCCAAAGTCAGCGTAACGGCTTTCCCTGAGTGCCACCAATCAATCATGGAAACCTTAAATGGGGGTGATTACACCTGGTATTACAGGCGATCCTGTGAGTCATAGAGAGACTTGAAGTGCGAGCCAAAATGAGGATGAAAAAGAGCAGAATGGCATAGGAAATCAATGAGTGTCTAGTCTAGGGACATTGTAATAAGTCAGAATTACCAATCTCACAGCACACACAGAGCTGCCCTTGGAGGGAAAACATAAGCTACATTAATTACTGCCAACCACACTGGGCTTTGCTTTCAGGTTCCCTGAGAGTGAGACTTAAATGCTACACAGCAGGGGTCTTTTGGAGGAGCTTTATGTGTCACTCCTGCGTTTGCTAGATATTTCTTTGGGTCTCAAAACGATTTCTGAAACATCTACACACCAAAACATTTCTTCGAATAAGCTCTTTCTCCTTATTTATGCCATGCTGAATTTAGAGTGTTATAGTAATTGTTCAACATTTTGGGAAATATGCTTATTCGCTTTGTGTTCGATGAGAAGATGATAGATAGCACTCTCATGTCTGTACAGTAAATATGAAGCTGTTAGCCAGCAGCTTGTTAGCTTAGCTTAGCATAATGACTGGAAACCAGGGGAAACAGCTAGCTTGGCTCTGTTTAAAGAAGCGCATAGACGAGGATGTGGCATCAATCCTCTCATCCAACTTTAAGCAAATATATGTATTTCCCAAAAATGTTGATCTATGCCTTTTTGTGACCTTTTCATGTTTTCTTTGACATGTTAAGTGCTCTATGTAGTGCAAAACACTAGTTTCTCATTAATAAAAAGATCACTATCTCTGTCCTGGCAGATTGCAGGCACGTATGCAGACGCATCAATGCTGTGTGAGAGCACCAAATCCTGAAAATAGGAGCCAAAAATATTCCAGTGCGTCACTCTAAATGTCAGTGTTTGTGAAAAAAAAAAAAAAAGGACAAGCATGTCTGGAGTGATAATCTGGACACCTGGCTGGGAAACAGCAGGGAAGATCGGAGGTGAGCACGGACAGAAAGGCAGGGAAGCAACGTCTTATTTTAATGGAGATTAAGGACATTATGAGAGGTTGAATCCTCTTTTTTGATGCTCTAAAATTTAGGACCTCGAATTTTCAACCAGACTGACTTGAAAAAAAACTATTAAAAAGGATCTTTTCAAGACAAGCCATCAGTCCCCCCATCTGTGTCAGTGACCCTGAATTATGCGCACTCTGTGGCTGTGTCTCCCAAAGCGACAGAGAGCTGTCAGGGGTTGACATTTTGGCACGTAAAACCCCCAGGAACTGTTTTCTAACCAAACACAGGAGGGGAGAAGGTGAAAAGATTTAGAGCAAAAAGTGGGAGGTTGGAAGGAATAGAGAGATGGGCAAAAAACAGCAGAGACTGAGAATGCAATTAACCGTGAAGGACAAAGGGTGAAAGGACAGAGCAACAACAGAGGACAGAGATGAAGAGGGGGAAAGACAGACAGAGACAGAGAAAATGAAATCAAATAAGACAAGACAGGTCGATGTGTCTGTCTGGCCTCTGATAAACTCACGCAAAAGGAAAAAAGAGCAAAGAAATGAGACAGGCGAAGCATGAGGTGAGGACACTATGAAGATGAAATGAGATCGTCTGGAAGTACACGAGAACAGAAAGTGCTAGCACACACGCAGCAAGAGTAAAGTAGATATTGTCATGGAAGAAAAGGAGAATAAAAGAAAAGAAGAAACTGTGAATGAACAACAAACACTGTGAGATGAAGAGACAAAAATTAGAGTGTGTTGTTACTTGCTAATTGGATTCTTTATACAGACGTGTTTGTTCCATTTACTGTCAAAGTCACCCAGAAGGATAAAGATGGGTTTACAGCAAGTTGCCTTTTAAAGGCTCTGTCACAGAATTTTAGCTTTACAATGCACAGTATATCGATGAGGCACTATGATCTTACCCAAAGGGACGCACACCTGCTTTCACACTCATTGAAGGCTTTGCGTTGGATTATTAACAGTGATGTCTAGGGCAAATGAGTTTGCTATCAGCATTAAACGTTTAGCGTTAATTGTTAGCTGTTGTTTGCAAGGAGCCACTTGTTAAAGGCAGCCTAAATAGAGGATCTTGGATGCTTAAGAGCTTTCTTAGCCCGGTGGGAATTTAGAAACCATTCTGGAGAATTGAATTTGCATCAAAAGCCCAATTTAACAGGAGGCTTTAATCAGCCCATCGCACAGACTAACAGCTATTCGGTAATGAGCCACCTTCCCATTTAAAACAGCTGTCCATTAAGTTATAATAACCCCAGCAAATATTTTTTCATCCTTTCGACAAATTGCTCTTTATGTTTCAAAACCTATCATGTGATCTTTATGACCTTAAGGTAAACTCGTAAGATGAACCCTGTAGAAATAAAAAAAAGGTGATGTGGAATGACATGTTCCTTTGGCTCTGCTAATAAATCTTCATGATTTCAGACAGGGAACATTCGATCGATCAAGGAAGTAAAGGAGCACGTTGTGCCATTAGCCGTGCAGCTGCAGCGTCTTGAGTAGCGTTGCTGCAAATTGGATTCAGGTATTAGAGAAGGGGAAGAGATCACAATCCAGAGGAAACACATGACCTTTTTATGCAAATGTTAAACCATCTGAAAATGATCTGTCTGTATCTCTGTCTTTGTCACAAATGCACACACACACACACACACACACACACACACACACTACCCATCTGTTGTATAGGCCTCTGTTTACTAAGCCATCAGCCATTCACTCTATTCTAGCACCACCTATTGATGCTACTGCTCACTGTATGAAATGCTGTAGATGCAGCACTGTTTACAGGAGATGTATCACTGCATAAAATACACCGTTCCATTCATATTTTTTCTTTCATTAATGTCATGTGCGTCTCTTTCCTGGAGTCTTCAGTGAGTTCAGTCACATGCGAATGTTGCAAGCTTCTGTTACTCTGAAGCTGCTCATCCAGCCACCTGCACTTGGTTAACGGGTCGGAGATAACTGCAACAGATGACTGTGAAATTGAATTTTACAATAGCAGATCCCCTTGTCTTCATGGAAAATCATGAACAAGAACATTTGCCTGAATAAAGTTCCTATCTGACTCATGCAGAGAACTGAGAGCTAACGTGAAAGACGGACAGAGAACGGCCACAGTTGTGCCACACACATTGCAACACTTAACTTTAATCACATTCTGTAACCAGTCCAGCTTGCTCAATAGTTTCAGCTAAGTCAACTTCACTGTCTCTTGCTACTCTATAAATGTCTTTATCATTTTACACAGACCCAGCTGTGCGCCGCTGTGCGTCCATGGTAGCATGAAATGAAGAAGTAAAGCCAGACCTCTGGCTCTGACAGCACAGTCCTATTCATTATGTAATGGAAAAGGTTAAACCACACCCTTGGATCTGTCTGAGCCTGCTAACATGGGAACTTTAATTTTAACCTTAATGTGTGACATTTCAGCCTTAGTCCAAATCAAGCCGTTTCTCAGAACATTTAGCCTGGCTCCTATTTCAAGGTTTGCAAGACAGCCAAGTAGTTAATTGCGTGACAGCAAAATTGTCCACATCATCCAAGTGGCTGTGGACAGCATGGGGTCAAAGGAGAGGGATTTTCCGCATTGACAACTCCGGACCAGAATCATGTTAATTCACATGATTTTTGATTCCTTTTGATTTGCTTCGCCATGGGATCGCCACGCAGCAGGAGAAGTACCGCTGTTCGTGCTAAGGAGTAAATTTTGCATCGTCTTGTTCATGAAGACGTCCATTGCGATGAAAGAGTGACATTGTGGGTCATTGCATGTACCTATGAATAAAACATGGAGCATTAGCTTGATTAATATTGAGGAATAACAACAGGCAGTGGATAGTATGCTGACCTTCCCTGAGTGATGGGACTCAATTACATGACTCTGTGTGTGTGTGTGTGTGTGTGTGACGGGGGAGGAGACACAAGCTGTGCGTGCAAGTGTGTGCTGCTGTGTATTTGCATTCATGCAGTGTATAAATGTTGTTTTTCCATGGCGGTTACAGGAGTATTGCAGTCCAAAACCCCAAATAAGATACAAAAGCACAAACAAGGTGCATAAGTGTGCATCTCCCCCATTCATCCACCTCTTTCATTTGGGCATAAAGCTTTAAAACTGTTCCTCAAACACAGAGCATTTATATCCAACACACAGTGGACACGTTTTTTTTATTATTTGGAGGCACAATGCCCCTCTAAAAGGCCTGTCTGTTCATCTTTTCATGCAGACCTCCTGCTCCCGTCCCTTCAAGGGGGAGCAAATGTGCCACTTGCTCGCTCACCCACTTGCCCGTCTCTGATCAGACAGACAGGCAGACCGACTGACAGACAGACAGACAGCGTGTGGGACGATGAATGACGAACTTATCTCTGAGACTCGGAGAACAGCCACACTCGTTGCCAACCCAGCCCGGCTCACTGCAGGGCACTCTACATATCAGCCTGCCTGTCTGCACGTATCTCTTCATTGCTGTCTTTCTCATTCTGGGCTGTTTCTGTCGCTGTCTCTCTTTCTTTGACAGCCTGACTGTGTGTCTGTTGCTATTTTTGTCCTCGTCTGCATTGCACAGTATGTGTATATCTGTGATCTTATATGTATGTGCCGAGAAGTTCTGGTTCCTCGCAGTCATATCAGCTCACTAAAGCCACTTCACTCACCATTGCCTCTAATAGAACCCCAGATGACACAAGCCATTACTCTGAACATGGTTACGTAAACACAGAGGAATCCCCAAAAGAAGAATCCCAATTTAGCCGCAGACATCTTTGAGGCACGCACTTCAGTTTCTGCTCTGTTTCTGTCACAACTGGAGACTGAACTGAGGCAGGCAGCGCTCCGCAATGATTTTAGCTTATTTTGTTTCCGGCTTGTGTGGACGGTGGGTCCATGAAGGAATGCTTGTTTTTCCCTTTCCACGAATTTGCTAATATACTCAATATGAGGGTGAATGCGTGAGGGTGGTTTAAAGCAGTGTCAAAAAGTCTCACGCAGAAGAGAAGAGGGAAGAAGTCCTGGGTGTATTTGGCTTGTGAAAATATACATACTCATACAAAGTCAACAGTTCTTTCTGAGAGCAAAGCAAAAACCAGCTTCACTCTCAGCCTCTACACAGACGCTGTGCTCTTTAAGCGTGTGGCATTATGATTAATACAGCAAGTGCAGAAAGGTTGTATGTATTGACCTTTCATCTGTGTAAACACATTATGTGTGTACATTTTATGTGTGTGTGCTTGTAAAATCATATTTATTACCGCGAACAGAACAAATGACTCTCCATTTTTGTTCTGTGAATTTCTCTGAAGAGAAGCAGGAGCCTGTATGGATACAATGCAATCGTGTGTGTGTGTGTGTGTCTGTGTGTGTGCGTGTGTGGATGTGTAAGTTGTGAATGTGTGTACGTGTATGTGTGACGTCAAGGATTCATCTGTAACACAATCCTTCACATCTCTTCGACTGCAAAGAGGAGGACACGTTTAGAAGAGCCTCCAAGCTGCCTTATGTGCGCAGTTAAAACTCCTCTATTGAAAATCCCTCTGTAAATTTGCACTGATCCACCATGAGGAGCATCCAATCTGCAGAAGTTTATATATATGAAATGCCCCATGGATCATTGCATTTCTTAGAATCCCTTCAGGAGAAGCCCCAAAACACTGAAAAAGGTTTGCCGTGTGTAGCCTATAATGCATGCACCCATTACAATTTTAAATCTTTTCAGCCTTTACTTGAGTTTTTCAGCCATGTATCAGTATGAGTGACATTCTGCATTTTCTGTGTGCCNCCCCCCCCCCCCCCCCCGCTTAATAATCTTGAGCTAAGCTGGTGTTTAGATTTAAACACCCCTTCTACCTGCTGTATAATAGCAATCCCTTTTTACAGCATAAACACAGGAACATGAAAATCCAATTCATATTGCGTCAACAGTCACGGTCATCCCATGCAAAGAGAAGCGGATTCTCCTTTACCAGTGGCAGAAAATGTGACTTAAAATAAGGCAAATTGGGATTTAAATTGAAAATATTAATCCCCTTAGCCGACTAAGCTTTGCACCGTCTCCAGCAGTGACTCAAAGAAGTTAAGAAGAAAAACCTGAGTGGGTGACTTACCTTACTTCAACAGATTACAGAAACTGCAGCCCCAGAGAAAGAAACAGATGCTGAGCCCGGTGCTGTCCTTCCGCCGAGACAGACTCTCAGCTTCTGCGCTCCTATTTAACGCCGCGCCAATAAAAAACTTTTTTTTTTTTTTTCGGCAACCAAGGAGATAAAACCGACAATAAAAATCAATCAAATGCTACTACTGTCCCATGTGTCTACCTTTTTACGAGATGAATTTATGACCGGCGGTGCGCGCGGTAGAGGAGCGCTGGGCAGGGCGCCGGTCCGTAGCCGTTATGAACGGTGACAGTTGACTGCCCGGTAATCCAAGTGCGTCTAACAGCCTCCAGTTTACGCGGACAAGCGTGAGGTGGTGGAGCTCCTCCTCGCCTTATCTCTGCCTGTGTGTCACAGACACACACAGCGAGGAGAGGCAGTCTCTCCACAGCGTGTGTGCGCTCGGTTTGGACACCGGTATTAAAACAAACACCATCATGAGACATTATAGTACTAATGTGATACAGCTCAGTTTGTCTGTGCTAGCAAACAGTGACTTCATAATGACTTTGTTGACGTTATATGGGGGCATTTTCCTGCCAGAACACTGCAGATAATATTCATTAGAAAGATAGTAAAAATGACCTCTTTACCATCATTTGTTCTTTTATGAATCTCTTGTTATCACTAATGTGCTATACAGTAACTAATGATCAAAGGATCTGTGACAAATCACTTAATGTATTGTTTGATTATCAAACTGATAATCACCATAGGCTTATTAAATCCCCCCTTCACACTTTATGGTCCTTTATGGCTTTTAAAGTTATCTCTGCTAACCTTAAAGACCCACTCAAGACATGTTTTAAGACATATAAAATAGTATGCTTGGAATAATAGTTTAATAGGCCTACGTTTTGTTCCACTAAGAAGTTAAATTATCTCATAATTTAAAAAAAAAACTACATCTACTCCCTTTACCTCATTGGAAAAATACAAAATCTACAATTACTCGAATATTTTTCATTTTTCAATTTTAACTGCTGGACACAAGAGGTCTCCCACTTCACCGAAAAGTCCATTCTCCACATCACATTTGTGTAAGTCCATACAAAATCATGCTTGTACGTACACATCTTAAACTCAGATTCCCTGAGTGTTTGACCTATAGCAGGGCTATGGAGCTGTTTTTCTATGACGTGATACACAGTGCTATGGTGTCGCACTATTCCACTGATCAATATGTTAGGCTATATACTGCAATTTGCCAGCAAAGACAGGGAAGAAGAAGACTGCTAGCTAGTACCCTAAACATGGTATGTAAATTCAAAATACTATCCAAAAATCTGCTTTGCAAATGTTTTTGTGAGGAAGTAAATGCACTCGACACGTTTGTTAGACCTCAAGGATACACACAATGCGTTTTGGTGAATGACACTGCATGTAATCATTACATTTGTTTGTTTAATAGAAGACGCCACAGGGCCCCTTTAAGGTGAGCACAGAGAAACTTTCCCCCTTCAGCAGATGAACGTTAAAACAAACTCTGCACATACATCATCCTGCACAGTGAAGCTCAAACATCCAAGTGGAGGAACAATAAGCAAAAAGTGGAGGGGGGCTTTAAAGCCTGACCTCAACCAAAGAGTAACAATAAACAAGATGTTCTGCTTTTGTTAATGACTCCTTATAGTGGCATTATAATAGATTAGATTGTGAAACAGATTTTTATTTCGAACATGTTAAAAAATAAAAATATAAGTAAGAAAACAACACAAAAATAGCCAATAAAACTAACAGCAAAGATACAGCAAAGTAACAATAAACAACATAAATAAATATTTCATGTCCGAAAAGGAGTAGGAGGAAGTGAATATTTATCAAGTCCTACCCCTTTTTTATATTTCATCAATAAACTTTGTGTTAAACTTGAATATTTCAGCTTTCCGCCCCAGTGTTCACCACGCACAATCCAAGCAAATCAAAGAAAATCAAAACAAGAACAAAATAATCAGAATAAAACAAACCAAACAACACAAATCAAAGACAGCCTACACATCCTGTCAGCAGTGTACAATCTGAAATCAATGTGACCATAATTCAGGCGTGATGGAAACACAGGAAACTGTCACACAAAAGTATTCCTTAAATGTCGTGACAACAATTGATAAGTGAGAACTGGACTAACAGGAGCTCAAACTCATCGTGCTTTATCTCATTACCGCTGTTCCCCCCTTTTCTTTTTCCATATCATCATCACTGTGCTGTCATCAGTTTTGCCAATGTTTGTGATAGTTCACATCAGCATGAGAATTAAACACTCAGGCTCTTTATTTAATCGACAAAGCTGGAGACCAAGTTGATTTCCACTGGACAACTGATGAGTTGTTGGCAGATGTTGTCCAGTATCCAATTATCATCCTCACAGGTTTTTCTGCAGATTTGAGACTGTTTGGTCTATTTAATCTTGAAGTTGGGATATTTATATTGATCTGTTTTTTATCATCTGAGTGTTGTATGATGAGACAAATAAAAAATCGAAATCACTGACAGCATAAAGCACCCATCTAGTGGATGATTTCCTTATTAGAGGCCCGATGATTTGATGTCTGGCAGTCAGACTTGCCACTTTACATAGCTGCTGGTGAATGAAACAGAAAACATCTGGGGAACCAACACCTTTGGAAGCACTTAAAAAACAGGAAGCGTTAATCATCGTTGTCTTTTTGTTCCACAACTTTCACTTTACACTTAATTACAACACAATCAGCTCACAAATTTAACACTCATCCCCATTCATCTCACGCACACGCACACACAAACACACACACACACAGACAGACAAGTCGGTGGTGGACATGTAGCTGCATATTTATAACACATTATAACAATAAGACATGATGAGGCTGCCATCTCTAAAGCCAAGAGATCTGCAAACAAGCAGAAAAGACAGAACATCCACCCGGGTGAAGGAGACGAGTGGACGAACACAATCTACTTGGAAATGTTAGCCATCTTCCAAAGCTGAAAACAACATCACAACAACACATTAGTTAATTAAATTAACCCTAAATCATACTATATAACAATGAACATGACTTTCCATTAGTACTGATTCCTGGACAGGGAAAGAGAATCAATTAATTTTTTTTGGTTGTCAGTGACAGCAGCTCTTTTTTTTACTTCAAAGGACTTCCTCTTCTTTTTCTCCCCATACACACCTGGATACAAGTCATTCTGAACACCATAGTCCCTGCTGGCAGAACCCCACCACTTTGACTGGTCACATTTGAAGTTGCGCTGCAGATGGTATTGTGATTAGATGACACTTGAATGAGGATGAATGAGGAAAATGGAGCTGGAGGGATGCCTGTTTTGTGGGACATGCTGATGTGAATGTGGAGGATAATGATGCTGGAGAAAAAGCCGCGTGTGTCAGAGTTTGAATCTAATAAGACGCACTGCATCAAATTCTGGCATGAAGGAATGTGATTTTTTCTTTTTATCTTGGAGATACAGAAAACATAGGAGCAACAGATGAGGCTGGAATGCTTGTTAGCGCTGAAGGTTAAAGATGGTGGTGTGCCTCTGCTAAGCATGTTAGATGCAGTTTCTAACTACAGCATGTTTGTTTTTCATATCTTTTCAACAGTCTAATTAGAAAGAAAACCTAGAGCATCATGCATTTCCATTGATTTTGTACTAACACACCAGGAAATACCATCAAGACTCGAAAGGGTGATGAGTTGAACTTTTGTTTTTTGTGTTTTTTTGTCACACACTCTGTGGGTTAACTGAGTGTTTGTCTGTGATATTTCTTTCATAAATGTCTGATTTTAATGTAGGTTTCCAGCTGTGAATCAGGAAATGTGCCCATATCCCATTAAAATCACCATGGTTGCTGTCTTTCTATGGAGCAGCTCCACGATTCGTCTCTAGATGACACGTTCACTTCAGTCTCTCTCTGCTGTTCAGCTTCAGGAAAGACTGTGCTGTACAATATAACTGAAACAACATTTATGAATTATACATATATCAATATTTTTAGATTTACAATGTATCAAAAGACTAAGATTATGTGAAAGTGGTCACTTGTAGTGATCTGCACAGATATTGTCACCCAACTCTGCGTTTAAGTGTCTGCTCATATCCTTGATCAGTCACCAACAATGTATCCGGTTTAGTTTGCAACAGGAATCACAAAAGACAGATTGTCCCTCACCTCCAGTTTGCATACAACCTGCTTATTCAGGGAATTTTCAGCTCTCCTGTTTTCAGCTCTCCTCATGGGGAGCATGTGGTGGGCTAGCTTTCCCAAATATGATATATATTAAAAAGTCATTATTAAGCAGCAAAATTCAATTGTGCCAGTGTGTGTAGCTGCTGAGTCTGTAGACAACTGCTCAACAGGACCTCGATATAAAGTCAGCCTCTGGGAATTGAAGCATACAGGTGGAGAAGGAAGAGGAAAAATCTCCAGCTCAGACTGAAATCTTTATTTTCATTTCAGCACTTTTCAACACTATGCTGGAAGAAAAAAAGTCATCATCAGGTTTAGGGAATAATAGGCCTCTGTATTTTGCTCGTTCTGCTCAAATCACTTTTAATCTTCCCAGCCTTGATGAAAAAGGATTCTGGCACATTTGCAGGAGGGTGAAAGCAGTAGATTTATTTACAGCTATGAGTCATCTGCAGCAAAAGAGATGGTATTCTCAAACAACAAAAGCACAGTATGATTGTTACAGTAAAGACCTGTGTGCAGTTGGTAGGATCTGGTCAATATGTTGTTAAAATAATTTCTACCTCTTACACAATAGGCTAGAACCCCCCCTATTACTAGAGTCTGTCATAGAAACTGTAGAAATTAGTATTCACCTCAAAAATCAATTACTGCACCACTACCGGAGCCAAGGCAGGGTGAAATTACATTAGGACTTTAGAAGTGAGAAGGTAGTGTAATGACTATTTGTAAACCTCGACTTCACGCACGTGCACAGGCAACACACACGCTGACAAATGAGTCTCTTTCTGTTGGCATTTCTCTGGGAATCAATTGGTAATTGGGGCTGAGATGTCTAACTTTACCCAACAGAGGGTGATGGATGTTGGGGAAACTCTGATGCCGTGGCAGGCAGGGAAGCCTCCTGACATGTTTAGTCTACAGTTTAAACAAATCAAACTCTGACAGCTCAGAAATGATGATGATCTTATGATAAAAATTCACTTCAATTTGCAAGCAGTATATTACTCCTGTGGCCAGAGTTTGGTTTCTGTCCGCAAGTTCAGTCTTCCTTAGTGCTAATACAATCCCGACACACTAATACTGCTGTGATTTAATACAGTGGTTCCCAGCCTATTGCAGGGATCACAACCCCACCGAAGGGTTTGCAAGATAAATCTAATGATCAAGACGTAATTAACAGGATAGGAATGCAGAAAAGCATATTTCTGCTAGCTGTTGTCACGATCTGTAATCTTTGTTTTGGTTTCCTGTTTTATTTTGAAGTCTTGTCTCTTGTTTCCTGTGTGTTCCTGCCCTTGTGTCGTTATCCATGATTGTCTTCACCTGTTACCCATTACTCACCTGCCCCTGATTACCTCGTTAGTCTTGTCCTTATTTATACTAGTCCCTGTCCTTTGTTCTTGGTGGGTTCATTGGCTTGCGTTGTTTCGCTTGGGTGTGTGTTCCTGTAGTGTTCCTGTAGTGTTCCTGTAGTGTTCCTGTAGTGTTCCTGTAGGAAAAAATAATCACTTTGGTTGAACTGACTTACACTGGTAGACCTGCCACACATTAAAACAGTTTCCACTGATTTAGTGGACTTTTACACCCAATGAGGTTTTTTTTTCTATTCAGCACCAACATTTAACATTAGTGCTCACATCCTGTTATATTAGGGAGTTTTCATGGGCAATAACAAACTCACCCATCAATCTATAGACAAGGCTGTTTTGCTTGTTGATAATATCACAAATAGCTATAATGGCTTTCTTGTTTCCGGCTTTAAGGACACATTGCACATTGGACAAGATTGATTTTTCTAAAGCAAAAACAATACTATATCAGCTGAGGATAATAGTTTTCATCTAATGAGTTAATAGCAAGTAACTGTATCTTTTAAATATTCAATTCATGCTTGTCCATCTACTTATGTCAGTTTTTTTTTAGATGAGAAAAAGATGAGTGGTTTGTATACTCCCGTGCTGCCAAAGCTATGAGAGCACTCTGAAGGCAGTGCTCATTTCAGCAAACAAGATCCACCTACAAGAACAGATTGTAGTAGCATAAATGCTGCAGAGTCAACACATGAGTTGCACGGCGTGGGTTGCTCGAATTTTCTGACACATATAGTAACTACAAGTGGCTGCAAAATCTGTTTTATCTGCAGTTTATTAGTTAAAGCAGTCAGGAAACTGGCTAATTGACTTCCAGGTTTTACATTAGACGGCAGCTTTTGTTACAAATTGATGGAGTATATTTACATGTACTTGTACCCCAAAATAGAAGTGTAAAAGTTCCTTTTGTTGTTTGATATGTGAATCTGCCACCAGGGGGCGTCTAAGATACTCCCCTTCACACCTACACTATGATGAGGCATCTTAAAAGCAGGACTCATCTGGTATCATGTTAAATGTTAAATTAACATACTCTACCTCCAGTAATTATTTTGTATTTAACGGTGAGTTCAAAAACAGTGCACAGACATTATACATGCACCTGCTTTAAAATCAGTTATTTAATTTAATAACCACTTTTAAAACCACAAATACGACACAATATTACTGTCTGACAAATGGTCAAAGGTAGCATCCTACATGGAATAAATCTCATTTTAAATGAGAAGCATGTTTCAATATAAACGTCCATTAATCACCATTGAGAATGAGGGACAAAATTACCATGCCTAATGTACTGCAGCTAATGAAATAACCAGAGCAGAATTTGTTTATCTCAAGCCCTCTGAACTGCACCAAATCTGTTGCAGTCAGTATTATACTGCCACCCGGTAATGATCCAATACAGAGCTTTGTTGTAATTTAAAAGTTAACCTTTTGTCATGCCTTTTGGTGATTAAAACAGGCCGTAAGAGTATATTGCTACAAGGTGTAATTGCACTAAAAACAAAAGATTTGTTACTATAATAGTCAGTTTTAGTATCATAACAGAAAAAGAGTGAACAGCTTGTATCTCATAAAATATGCTGTACTGCATCATGCTTGATTTTTATCAAGTTACCATAAGCCATTGTTTTGCAGCTTTAGAAGAGTCATTAACTACCTCTGACCTGTACTAGATGAGATTCAACACACGTCTTTTGCTTTCCTGCTTTCTACACCTTTTAAATATACTATTACTTGTATTTTATTGATTGGAAAGTCCAGGTAGGGAAGAAAAGTTTGCCTTAAAGAACAGGAAGTCAAACTAAGCTTAACCTCAATTCCCCAAAACCACAAGTAGTGATGATTTCAAGATTATGTGGCTTTTGAGAGTGCAGACTGTTAGGGAGACATCCTCTCTCATATCATATTGCAGTCGAGTAGATGATTTAGCTTTGGTTCTTAATAGCAAAGGGACTAGCCAGATGTGTTACCTTTCATTGCTATTCATAGCCAAGCCAGATGGATGAGCAGTTTCCTTTGATATCTTCCATAAATATTTATTGTCTGAAAAACCACACAGCACTTCAACTATTCTATTATAAGAGATGGAACAAAGCAGAGATTCAGGACAGTCAGGATATTCTGGAAACCCAGTATACTTTGAATTAATAACCTCTTTTCCTTAATGGGGTTACAGAGCTATTTGATTTCTCATGTGGTGCATAAAGTATATTGTCTGAGAAAAGTATTGACCAAAAAGAAAAAGGGAAAATCTTACTCAATATTTGATCTTGGGAGAAAATATTTGTGTGCGTACATTCACCTGCCATGTTTTGTGCATGGATGCATTCCAGTTTTTACTTACAATTGCTGAAAACATTGCTGGAAGCTCACAATTCACATTTTATGCTGTAAAACTGCAGCTTCCTCTACTCTAAACATGTACTAACGTTATGAACCTGCCACAACAGCATTTGCTGGTCCGTGATTACTTCCTTCTTGATTCAAGGCTGCGCTGAAGCCACCGGGATAGGTCTGAGTGCCTCGCAAAGTATTACCAGATAAGGAGGGAAGACAGCAGCATTAGTAAGGAATGGAAGAGGCCGAGAGATAAAGTGAAAGTGACTAAGAGAAAGTAAAGAAACCAGCCAGGCCTGTTTTTGTTTAGTTTTTTTGGCTGCAGTGTTGTTGTGCTTCGGTAAAAGTAATTAAAAAAACTCTTGAAGGGTATATGCATACACTGCAGTGGTTTAAGAAGCTGTAAACACACTTTGAGTTAGTTAATTATTAAAATAACACAAAAATAAAGTCAGATAACAGCAGCATTTGTAAAAGTATGTGTATTTTATTAAAAAATGTGCTTATAAATCAGTTAAGCAAGTAAAAAACGTTCTCTATCACAATGTACTTCTTATACAAAACATACATTGTATACATACAGTATCAAAATACACAATCAGGAACACTAGTGCAGTACTAGTAGTACAGTAGTAACAAACTCCATAAACAGCATACAGTAAAATCACATTTGAAATTGCTCACAAAGCATTACATACAAATACAGTGAAAATGTACATATGAGCCACTAAAATTCTTCTAGTAACAACAAAGGAGACCTGGTCGACATTTTGGCACACACACAGAGTCGGTTTATTAAATGTTAGTTTCCATTAAGGGCTTGTCCAAGTGAGAGTTCCTGAGAACAAGTGTCAGACGTCTACGCCTGCAAGAAAGTGATGACATTATTTCTATTCCGTCTCCTGCGAAGACCTTTTCCTTGGCTTGTGTGTCTTTTCCCTCCTGGAACACAAAGAAGTGTATAACAACTGATCAGTATGATAACCTAGAATTCTAATGCTGGTTGACTTTCTATACTCATAATTAAGCAAGTGGAACTTCCTAGTCAAATTGTCCTTGGTTTCCTCTCGGTCATAACATAATGACTGGCTGCCGAAAGGTAAATGGTTTGGAGGACATCAAACCCCTGAGTGTATGGTAATGGCTTCTTCAGATGCCAAGCAATTTTTAAGCCTGATAATGAGATTAGCTGAGCATTATTTGAGTTCCTCCTGACTTCCTGAATTCTCTCCAAATTCAAACCGACAGGCAATCCAAATACTGTCATTATTGAATTAAGGAGTCTGCATATTCTCCTCAAATTATCATCTTCAGTAACAGGCTTCATTTGTGGACGGTGAAACTTTCGCCACATGCATGTCCCCACTCACACACCTTTAACGCACACGTCCATGCAGTTCTGCTTCGAGACAAAGTTGTTGCTGCTCCCTCCGCAGCCCGAGTAGATGAACTCCTCGCACATCTTGGTGACTGTGTTGTAGTAATACCGAGGAATGGAGGCTGAACACCTCCCTTTGTCCAGGGGGTCCAGGCAGAGCACAGGGACAGCTGTAAAATAAGACACAAAGCACAATAAGACCTCCAATCATAGTCCTTGAAGAGGAGAACAAACAAGAATTTATTAAGTTCTGGACTGCTTTTTTCAAAAGTAAAATAATTTCCCCCCCTCGGATTGTTTAATAATTCCTTAGCGACTGAAATCTATTGTGTATCTATTGTGCATTCTCACAAAGGCATGATGAAGCATTTTTTTCACACATATTGAACGTATGAATGTAACAATATAATTAAAAAATTTGGAAGCAAATCATGTCTGGTATTTCAGTGTGTAGCAATCCTACTGCCATGCATGCAGGGATGCCAGTGAGCATCACTTCAGGATTGCTCAGTGGCAGCACGTCAGAGTAAATAAATTTATACTAACTTTTTTTTGGATTGCAGTACTCCTTGCAAGAGGTGAGGTCCCGGAAGCGATTCGAATTGCCCTGGCAGCCGCCGTAATAAAAGGGCTCACACTGCATGGTGGACATGTTGAAGAAGTAGCTGCGAAAGAGGGCTCGGCAGGGTCCCTCCTCTTTAGGAAACCTGCAGATTTGGGGGATCTCTGGGGAGAAGAATGACAAGATTTGAGGTTGGGATTAGATCAAGTGGCACCCTAAGGTGTCCCAGCACCTTTTGCACAAAAAAGAACAAACTTTTAAGAAGTCTAAAATCAAATATACATGTATGATTCCTTTAGTATTCAAAGTTCATTTTCAAGTATAGAATAGGCTACAAAGAGTAAAACCACACTACACACTGAATAACTTTCAGGGGTGGGCAATCACCATTATTTTAAGTGTAGCCTATGCTCATCACACTGAGAACTTACTTGGGATTCTGAAACACGTTTTCTGGCACTCCTGATAACTCTTGAAGTTATTGGCATTCCCTTGGCACCCTCCATAGTAGAAAATCTCGCACTTTTGAGTGATTGTGTTGTAGTAATAGCGCTCAATTTCTCCTCTGCAAGGTCCCTCGTCCACTTGAAGGAGACACACGCCTGAAAGCAGCAAGGATATTGTTACTGAAACACGAAACCACCATATAAAACAAAACACAGTAGGCTAAGTTAATTGAGCTTTAAACATGTATGCGCGTATCTTCTTCACACCCGCAAAAAACAGGCGATCTGTAACACCAACGCGTCTTACCTTTAACGTTAGGTGACAGCGCCAAAACGTTGTAAACCGAGGAAAAAAGAGTAAATAGCGCTAACATGCAAAACTCCATTGTGCAACTTTTGTTCCAACTCAAGTCTTTTCCGCTTTGCCGACCAACCCAGCCGCGTCCAGTTTTATAGTTGAGTGAAGTGTTGCCCAGGGGAACTTGATGGGCGGGGATGTAATGACTCATTTTCATACTACTGTGCAACTAGATTACAGTGGTGACGCATTCATTAATGGCATCACAGTGTGTCGTTACCTTGTAACGTGTGTGTGTGTGTGTGTGTGTGTAGGGGACTGTTAGTGTAGTGACTAAGGTCATGTTCAACCCATTTGGAAAAAGAAGAGGAAGTTCACCCTGCCTTCACTGGCCACCGATGATGTAGCCTACAATGATCCAGTGAGCCCACAGCATGTCATTGCTTCACAGAAAGTATTGTATAAGGGACACTCGTGAAACATTACATCCCATCACACACCCGTCTGAGTGGATCTGCCCCCCCGCCCACACAGACATACATTTCCCCTCAAAGCCTCAAAGCACTGTCGCCTACATTTCCAACCTTTGTTATCCTTTGTTTTGCTTAATGATTGCAGTCGCCTCCAACATTCTTTCAAAAAAAAAAAGAGTCTTGCTCCACTAAACGCTCAAGGTCCCCATTCCTTAGACAGCATTATCTGAAAACTTAAGTAAAAATACACAATAAAATAGATCTTTTTGGTTTCACATATCTGCATAATTCTATTCCCCGCTGGTTTGTTCCATCTATTACTGAGGATGCTATTGGAAAACTGCCGTGCAGTCATGTTTAGAGCAATTATTTTTCTCCACCTTGACAGGTGGAGGCTAAATACAGATTAACCGTCTTATCAAAGTGGCCTACTATACGAGGCACCACCCCTTAACCCATTTCTGACTATGTGAGAAAGCAGTCAAAATAACACAAATCCAAATTTAATCTGCAGTATACAGTAAATATTCAGCTCCTTGTTTTACATATAATTCAAAAGAACCCAAACAGACACCTGATTTGCCGTCCTGTTTGACAGCATACTTCAGATACTGGCGTGATCATACAGTGGGGCCTTGTTTTAATCAGATTATCGGATTAGGATTGTTTATGCAGATTACTTTATAACCCAGATTGAGGGAGAGGAGAGAGATTCTTCTGCAGGATCTTGGGGGTGAAGGACTGCTCCCTGTAAGCATCCGTAAGTGCGTTTCTATTCTTTTTTTCTATTAAGTTTTGTGAAGTGTGAGTTAGAATCATACAAGATCTTTTATCTGTTATGTGGTGGTAAACATTTTTGCAAAAAATGCTGTTTCCTTTTTTGACAGAGAATGCCGGTCATAAACGTAGAGGACCTGACGGACAAGGACAAGGCTGTAATGGAAGTAACCCAGCTTAAAACTGAAGTGAAACTTGAGAGGTGGTTGGTAAGTTGTTTTTTTGCACTGAGAGGATGAATATGTCAGTGCCTTTATTGTTTTAAAATATACCAGTGACTTTTATCCATTACAAGCAATTTGTCAACCTGTTTGAATGTAATTATACAAAGTGCAATTGATTCTACCAGGAGCAGCATTTAAAACTCAGATAAGCTGCTGGATAATAAGACTGTCTCAACACTTTTGCTTGATCTCTTTAGACATCTAAATGCTGTGAGGAAATCAAGGACTACATTCAGGCTGGAGAGGAGGAGGACATCCTCGTCAAAGGCATTGCAGAGGATAAGAACCCCTTCAAGGAGAAAGGTGGCTGTGTCATCTGCTAGACTGAACCTGAGGAGCTTTTCATATCTCAGATTAGCACCCAAGGACATTCTCCCTCCCCTCATAAAATGGATTTGCAGACTGAGAAGACTAGATGGACATAATAAAGAAAGAATTTATAAAACTTCATGAGTTCCCATGTAAACGATTCCCCATCCTCTGGCCAGATTTGTAGCCTTATAATTGTATTCTTTGAAAAGATATAAAAGATATAAAGCAATAAATACGAGTTGTGTTTGGCAACGGTTATATAATGCTTCTGTCTCATGTGGTGTATATGGTCTGAGCAAATGGGCCCATGTGATGTTTCATACACAGAAACAACTGTCATTAAACATGCTTGTTTACAACTCAGCCTGTCTCCATCATTCACTGTGGGAAGGTTTCATGACAGGGTAGAGGAACAGAAACATCTTCATAGTCAGGTTGCATACATTCAGAGTTTGCCCAACATTTTCTCATGCATACATCATGTAAAGACCAAACCTAAAGGACCAAAGTGTGTTTGCAAGTTTTTGCTCTTTTTCTGCTATTTTCTGTATGGTTCAGATTAGTTTTTTTGTTTTCTTCCTGTAGTTCCAGGCAGCCGTTTGTTTTCATTAATTTCTTTATGAAAATCAATTAGCAGACAATCTTATGTATGAATATATAATACTGTATGGAAATTAATGAACTGCAGTAGGTGCCTGGACTAGAACAAGTACATTAAATGTTCTGTAAATGGGCTAAAACATGCAAATCAACTGGTGTGATCCTTTAGGATCCCTTGAAGACCCCTTAAAATGAAGCATGTCTATTTGTGATCAATTGTCACACATTGCATGACAGGACTTCCAGTGATTTTCCCTTTGCAGATTGTTTCATTTAACAATTATTCATTCAATGATTTCATTTATTTTTTAGAGGTTTGAAGAAGCAAAACTATTCAGTATTTCACAAGAAAAAAACCAGAAGATTAGAGAAAAGAAAACAAATATATAATTTTGTGTCCTGCAACCCCTCCGATTTATCTTGTGACCGCTTGAACGGTCCTGACCCCTAGCTTGGGAACCACTGCTTTAATAGATGTCATACAGTATGTGGTTTTAAGCTTTTTTGTAAACCACTGGGTTACCCATTTTCTATTTGTTTAATGGTGGTATGTCCCCAAATGACGGAACCCGACTGAAAGTCAAACATTACCAACATTTTAATTTTCCACTGGGGTTAATGTATAACCCCGGAGAAACCCAACATGCTTCCCAAAGAGGGTTACAGTTTCGAGTCACAGCATGCGCATGCGCATACAAGCGGTTGTCAGCAGAGATGGCGCTGCGCGGAGCTCAGAGTTTAAACCTGCTTGTCAACAGCCGTTATTTCTACAAATTCACCTCATTTGTTGGTGTCCGGTCGTTGTCTGAAAATGTGTCATCTAAACCCGTAACGTCCAGTGCCCCAGATACCACGAGTGACCATTTAATCTACACACAAGAGCACTTTGCATTAAAGGAGTCCCTCAGAAAGGTATGCAGGACTGCTAGCATTGTAGCAACCTTGACGTTACCATGAAAACAAGACTATATTTTGCTTTGTTAAGCGGGTGACAGTTGGATATTTTAATACCCGTGTGTGTTGCTAGAAAGCAGCAGTATTATTCTGTTTAATGTAACTGTAAGAAGCAGCGGAGGGGCAGTATGATAAAAGTGGGTGAGGGGTCACTATGCTAGCTTGTTATACAGTTTCCCTTAGCTGCTCTGTGTTGTTGCTTCACCAATAAGAAACAAACCACCAAAATTCAAGCTGAACATTGTTTTGACGTTGCTACTGTGTTAGTGTTAAAAAGTGGTGTTAATGTATCTGTCTGCATCCTCAAATGACTGCACACGCGTTTGCACACGTTTTATTTCTGCTGCTCTAACGTTAGGTTATGGGAAATTGTTGAAAAAGGATAGCAAAGCAGAGCGCCAGGCCCACTGAGTCTACACTGGATTAAAACAGCAAACACAGCCTCTGGCATGTGTGTTTTCATGACCCATCCTACACTCCCACACCCCACTTTATTAATGTCAGCCCTGCTTTTGTCAACGTGTGCACTGTCTGTGCTCCTCCACTGGGATTATCTAAAGCTATTGTTGCATTTGTCAATTCAGATTTTTAACTCCTGTTATTATATGCCAGGAATCATTGTGTGATTGACAGGTCTGGATGCACACAATATGTAATTTTTCTGAAAAATAAATATTCAGAAGCTATGGTCAGGCTTGCATTCTGACATGATGTGAATATAATGAAAGAAATGGATTCAGCCCCCCCCCATGCTTTGTTTCTAGCACAGGATGCAGCTTACTCAGCTGATGTTAGCTAAACAGTATTAGCTTGCTTTGGAGGACAGTGTTGAGTGTCTGATGACCATGTAGACTTGCCTGTACTCACAGTTACAGTCAGCTTCATACTAAAACCATTTTTTGCCCTTTGTAAGACAGGTCAGTGCACATAATTCATGTGTGGAAAAGTTTCTGATACCAGAGGGTTTGCTAATTGGTGGTTATTGGTAAGAGTAGTGGAACTAGATAAACATTGATGGTGGCTGGACAACTGAGGGGGTGGCATGGCATTCAGATGAAACTGCCTATCAAGCCAGTGGGTAGCCAATGTAGTTTAGCCAAAGCAGATACCGGACGTTAATCATATGTTACATCTCCCTTACATCTAGAAGCCAAAGATCTTTAGATGCACACTTGAGTACTGGTATCCTTCCTCTGGCCATGGAGTTTGGCTGATTCAGAAATATCCAGCAGGAAAACAGATGGTCTGATATGGAAATAGTGGAGAGTATGTACTGTACATTTTCTTTTGTACAGTACATACTGTGATGATTTAAAAATGTAAATCTTTCATTTAATTGCTCAACCAAACCCTGAAATATTCTGGTGTACAGATCATTAAAAATTGGAATGTTTAATTTGAATGTGTTTAAATTAGTTTGCTAACTTTGTCTAAAAAGCCTGGAAGAGAGGGCAAGGTGGACTATTTAATTAGTATGTACTCAGATTTTGTAAGTGGTTTGTAAATTGGGTTAAGCAGTCGACTATTTGCTCTTTGCTTGAGCACTGGTAGGTTTCAATGAGTTTAAATATACGTTAAGTGAGGGTTATGGACATTAGCAAACATGAGGTAACTCAAAAGCCCCCGACTCATTCAGACACATTCAAATGCTTTATTCAGCAATGTAAGTCTTAATCCTCTTTCATAAATATGTTTTCTTTTTGCCAACTTCTAATGCCTCGCCTTTTTCTGCTATACAGTTAGTGGTTTCTGACATGCAGAGCATTTGTTTTTGAAAAGTTAAATATCAGCAGCTAAAAATTATGGTAGTAAAAAAAACAATAGGCATTAGTAATCAGCCTGATTCATTTAGACAGACATTACTAGACAGACATTGGAGACAGAGGCTGCAAAATTAACAGCAAGTGCCTAATCTAAGGCGGGGAGCAAAGATGTTGCGGTAAATAGAGGGAAGCTTGTTGTGTGACTAAACCTTCAAGAGGATGCCAGGAGTTGGAAATAAACTACTACTGGGAATAATGGGAAGGATGAAAATGTGAACAGGAAGCAGCGCAGGAAAGGGAACTTGAGGCAGCATGGTTTTTAAAAAGAATTCACTGTAGAATAGTGTGTGTTTATAGATGTTATGGGGTTATAGGAAATCCTTTAGTGACTGTTCTAGGTCAGATGTATAGTGTCCACTACAAGTTTTCTGTTAGTGGGGAGGGCGTAGGACCATGCTAACCAGACTGTGGTCAATGTGGCTGTCTGTGTGGTATTCATGTGCTCATTTATAGATGAGACAAACAACTTCCCATGTTAAGATATTGGTCAGGCTTCCAGAGTCTGCCACATGTCCTACAGACCACCAAGCCGTCCAAAGCTGGTGTGTGTGGAAGGTCAGCTTCAGTCATTAATGAGGAGACAGAGCCAAAAGAGGTTCCCCTAGCACTTCTATGAAGGGGCTACTCATCTGCAGCCGCCCATGATTTCAGACTGGGATTTCCTCCCACACTACAAACCCATTGTAGGCAGTTTAGCATTAACAAATTACCTTTTTATATTTCTGTCCTGCAAAATTGGTTGGTGTTTTAAATCAACTAAATTAAGGCTTTTAATATAACTTTTCTCCTTGCTCTGCCTCAAAGTGCCTACTTACTACTTAAGATGCAGTTTTTGTCACTACATCTAAAGTAGGGGGTGAGACAAATGATCAATAACACAATATATAAGTTATAAAGTGATTCTGAGGCATACCTGTTTACTGCTTTCTGTTCAACCTCTTGCTAGTTTATGGCTGTTGCCATGTTGCGGTGAGTGAGAGACTGTGTACTTTGGTACAAGCTTATCATCTATGCTATAAAACTCTGAAACTGTAACACTTTATAAGGCAGTGATTTAAGACATTATAATTTTGAGTCCTGTTTAAAATGAATTATTATGTTACTATGGTATATTTTGTGATGTATCCTAGACTGACTGATTGACTGTCTTGTTGTAGCCTATATTGCGTGAGCTGTCTCCTTGGTAATATCGCAGTGGGCTATTTGTATCTATAATCGTGCATCACAGTATATGTGATGTTATATCATGATATTAATTTATATTTTGATGTAGTCAATTTTCTCCTATTGAACTTTGAAACAGTTTATACATAAAATAACCGGATGGGAATGTCTGTTGCTAATGTAGTGAATTTAATTACCTGAAAATATGTATAAGAATATGTACTTCACATTGAATCTGTTCAGAATTGAGAATTCTGTTAATCCAGTACTTGGCAGCCCTGCTGATAATTTGATATTTGTTAATATGAATATTAAACAATCAGGGAATTGGTATAGCAAAATCTCGGCTGACGGCTGACAAACTTCTATCGTCTCACAGTATATGTCGTCATATTTCCAGACCCTAATTGACAAAATGTCTTGATAATATCATATTTTGAGTAACCTTGTGATTCCCAGCCCTAACATATAGTACGTCTTGATATAGACATACACCGCTTGGGTAGGGCAGTGCAGCCCAGTCTTTATGTAGTTTTCTAGGGTGCCAGGGAAAAAGCACAGACACTCCAGACTTGACATTTTGTAAGACCTGATAATGCAATGTTCTTGACCCTGTCTTACTGCTTAACAGGTCGGTGATGTGAAATGGTTCTGGTATGCAACAGAAATAGTCCACAATAACCTTTGTGAAGAAATGTAGGATCACTCCCTGATGACCTTTCTGTTTCCCTTTCGAGCAGCTAGTCGCCTCTCCTTTTCCCTCCTCAGGATCTGAACTTTGAACATGGATAAGTTTATTGCAGGTTAAAGGGGACCCGTACCTGCCATTTTCATAGATTCAGGTCCAGGCATGTGCCTCATGTATCTCTCTGTTTTCAGTATAAACATGATGTCCATGTTTTCTGTCTGCCGTGTGTTCTGATATTTTCTCAGCCAGTACGTTTTTCTTGGCTGGTCGAGTGGTTGGCTGGTTTGGGTTTGTGTGTTTTGGAAGGGGAAAATGAGTGAGCATCACTTTTTGCAATCCTGGAAAAAACCTGTGAATTCATCTTCAGTACTTTGTTGTTTTTTTCAGTTTGAATGGTAAAACACAGGCACAGACTAGCTCATTGCTGGTTGCACTTTCACTCCGAGGCAGAGATTTAAACAAAGAATAATCAAATAAGGCTTATATTTCACAATCCACATTATTGCACATGGCTCATTTAACTCATTTCATTGGCTGAGGCTTGAATTTGATGTTTCCAATAAATACTTCTTTTGCCTTAATCATTATTTTTCATTGACTTTACCCACCATTTAGAGCATATTGCACTGAGTAGAGAAACACATTTATGGAGCAGATTGTCATGGCTCTGTTGAAACCATGGCCCATTAAAAATGTTTACGCAGTTAAAGTTAATATGTTGGTACAGATCCATTTGTTGGAGGACATTTTAATTTTAAAAGCATTCAGCAAGAAACAGACAAGGAAAGTCACAGCACATACATTTTCATTTTATGTATTTATTTGTTAATTGATTTGTTTTAAATGGCAAGAACAGCACTTAATTCCAATG
This sequence comes from Maccullochella peelii, assembly GCA_002120245.1. Classification (NCBI taxonomy): domain Eukaryota; kingdom Metazoa; phylum Chordata; class Actinopteri; order Centrarchiformes; family Percichthyidae; genus Maccullochella; species Maccullochella peelii. The sequence continues at coordinate 109,217 of LKNJ01000735.1, forward strand.
TTATTTTCAGAAATTGTTGTTGACGTCCTGTGCACTGAAACAAAGCCTGCTGGGCGAGGTTGAATTGTTAAAAAAATTGACAACAAAATACCACATGAACTGTAACCCACACTTTAGATCTACAGCCTTTTGTCTGTGAAGCAGCTTGAGTTCCCGCAAAAATAGTACGGTATGAGTGTCTCAATAGATTGGTCATTTACGAGTGCTTCTCCAGCTGTGGACCACTTCCAGGTGCTCGAAATGAGTCACTGCACCAAGGTTCACTCATTCCAAAGTCTATTCTAAAGCCAGGTTGCAACCCACTCTTCACTCCATGCGGACATTTTGGGCATGACTCACAAAACCAGGCACTACTGATAAAGCACAGTGCTGCTTGAATTCAAGAGACAAAACAAAAGATGCTCTCACTGAATATTATGTAAAATTCAGTGACAAGATTACCACAATCCATTTGTTCCTCCCTTATGAATTCATTATTTTTAATTAGTTGTGATACAAATTAGCACAAAGCAGGTACCCTGTTATTAAAATCAGTTAAAATCAGATACTATTAGCCAGTTAATGCCATTCACCTCCTATATGGTGAAAGTTATTCCTTAACCACAACTGCATACTGTTTGGGTTTTTTTGTTCCACTGTTAAAGCTTATAATATAATCATCCTTCATTTTTAGGCAGTTGTGTATCCCAGGCTTTGTGGCTGAATAGATGGAGTGGCTGCTAACCCAGAAGGAATGTCATTAGTATGGGTTTCAGTACCGAGCTTTATTTTTCACGTGCTGTTCTAAATATTACTTAGGAGGTTTTTCCACCCTTCCAAGAATAAAATGGTGGAGGAAACTCTGAGTCATTACAACATTGGCATTCGAATGGTTGAATACAAAGATGCGGAATATCACAATATTGGCTACCAACAGGTTCAGTATAAAAGTATCAGTATCATCCCTCAATAAACCCATATCCCACAACCCTCAGTGTAATTTGCACTGTAAGATGTATTGGACAACTATACCACTTTTTGTTACCAACATCGTCACTGAGTTCTGTTACAGTCCTGTTTTTAAGCACAATATTTCTGCTCCAAAACGACACAGATTTGGATTGAGGCCAAACCCCTGTGATTATTTTATGAGCCTGCAGCTTGTCATATTGTCAGTCACTGTCTTAGTTATCAGTAGGAGACTGATAACATGTACATATAGGAAATAGCATGCCATGCATACTGTCACTGTATTCACCATGTATTACATTTTAGCCTGCTTCCAATTCAGTGATGTGTAATACCTAATCGTGCTGTCTGCAAGAGATAGATTACATAGACTTAAGTAGAGATGTGCACCGCACAGCAGGAGAGCCATGTATGTATGTCACTGTATATGTTTTTTCCATTCTTAATATATATCCTTTTGGTGTTAGTTATGAGACAGGATATCGAATAGCAGGGCTGTCATTTGTTCATATTGAGGTTTTAAAAAGCAAAGAAAATGTGTGCATGTTCACATGGAAACATGCAAACGTGCAAAAATATATGCTTAAAATTCACGTGACAAAATGATAAAGATGATTCCATGCACACTATTAGAAGTACACACACATAAACACATCTCTCCTCTGTTGTGTTTGCACTATAGATCATCGACCAGGAGATCAACCCCCATGTGGATCAGTGGGAAGCAGAAGGGACGTTTCCAGCCCATAAAATCTTCAAGATCTTAGGAAGTGCTGGCTTTCTAGGAGTGAACAAACCAGTTGGTAAGATTAGATTATAAGTGTTAGATTATCTGTTCCCCTGAGAGGTTAGAATTCAAAAACCAACAAAAGTATAACATTAATTTTCATAAACACACTTTTGGTTGATTAGCACCTCATAATAACAATCTCCAAGGTAGAGTTCCCCACTACTGTTGTTTGGCATGAAATTTCCCATATGAATGAATTGGTGTTTGTTTAACCACCTGTATCTTTGTTAGATGTGTAATCGACTAACAGTACATGCTGTGACTATGAAAAGGGATTTTAGGATTGCCTAAAAGTGAGTGATTTTGTTTTTTAAATCAGAGACAACTCCTTCTGAAAAATGGTGAGAGTTTAATTAATCTAGTGTTTTTTTTGTGCATTATCTGTCTGGAGCAGAGCAATAGGAAAAAAGGTCTGTTTGATTTAAAGACCTAGAAGCCTTTTTATTTTTGGAGGAGGCTTGTTTTCTGTGGAAGGATCTAAGGAGATAATAAACCTTCCGGGAAATGATAAGAATCACATCAAGCTGCCAAACTCAGTGCACCATTCTTGTAGTTTGAAACAAAAGCCATTTTGCCTGATTTGTGTCTCACTGACAATGTTAATTTTAACAAGTTAATATAGTAAAATTTTAGGAAGTTAATACAACAACTCTGTTTAGACATGTCTGCGAGCAAACTACTAAAAACCTACCTGCTTTTAACCATTTTACCTGCTTTTTTACATTGACCTGGTTGCCTTAAATGGTCAAGAGCATAAAAAACAGTTTAAAAACCCAAAGATGTTTGGCATGTGTTTGCAGAATATGTATCCATTACATAAAAATGGCTCTGGAAGTATTTTGAGGGCATTTTCTGGCACAGACTTTAGTCCATTTGTATTCTTGGGATTTTTAGTCAGTAATCCATACAAATATGACGACTGATTAATCACCTGTTCCTCGGTCTACATGATATGTGTTTTTGGGACGTGCTGTTTCTGTTGCCATTGCAAAAACTCCCATGATTAATCTGTAACATAGCTGTGAATTGAAAAGGCCTTGGCACAACATAAATATTACTTTTAAGGACACCATTTTTTAATCCAAGAATACACATAATTTAAGTAGTAGTTTAGGATTTGCCTGAACCAAGGGATAGGTGGATTAAAATTATGTCTTGTGTTTGTCTTCGTCGTGATACCATCACTGTGGTAAAAACAGCTGTAGTTGCTGTTCTGACATTTGATGCTGAAAAGAACAAATCTGTGAACAATAATGTTGGACATTGAGCTCTGTGAAAAAGCTTCCACCGCTGGTCTGTAGGTCAAAGAAGATGGAGGGCGAGGGAATTAAAATGTGCTGAGTACACAAGCCTTAAGCTTTAGTTGACAGGATTAGAGAGGAGGAGCGGCCCAGCGGAAGACACACTGTCTTATCAGGTGGTACATTACCTGCTATCATGTAAAGCACAAGAAACATGCTTAAGAGATACTATTTGTAAATCAACTGTGAAAAAACAATGGAGGGTTAGGCATACCTTGTAATTCAGAAACAGCTGTCAGGGTGTTGATTTGACATGTTTCAGTATGCAATTTAAATTGACCTCAGTACAGTATTTAGTCACTGATTCTAGTCTTTAAAATGTTAAATGTAAAAGCCTCTTCTAAAAGATGTTTAGGCTTTTAGACAAACATTGTAGTGCGTTCCAAAAGACTGTTGCTCAGTTACCTCAGTTACTATGGAATCAGGCTTCTTCTGATAATTCTTGCTGCATTTGGCTTAATATTTGCTTTAATGTTAGGAATAACCATATAAGTAGCCATATGTCTTCAGGAAAGTGTGCAGTTGGAGTAACTACAATTAGACATGTTCCTTTGCTGTAGTGCTGACTAATGAAGCAGACTCTGAAAGAATTCTGCACTGGGTTAATTGATTTAGAGGCTGGGATTACAGGAATGGGAAAGGGGATTTGGAGTCTGTTCAGTGGAGAAATGATTCATCAGATGGAATGAGAGAAGTGGTCGCCCCTTGATCAGAAAAGAACTCAAGCCAAATACGATACAAAAAAATTTCCTACAAAAAAGTCGTTTGGCTATTTTTTTTGTAATAAAAGCAAAAGATAATTTACTCAATATAAATAAACTTATGTCAAGAATTATCCAGGATCAAGTGGTATCTTGATGTGCACCATCTACTTATACTTCTTCTAATAGTTAGAATTGGGATAAAATTATGAAATCACTAATTGCTCAAAATAAGACTAAATGATTGGTTATGTTTTGGTTTCATTCTCTCTGTAAACATTTAAAGGTGCCATATATAGTACAAGTCATAATGTAAAACAAAGCTAAGGGCCCCTAATCTCGTAGTTTATGGGATGAGACGCCGACCCCGAACTGCAACGTCCCTGGTTTGAATCTGGTTTCATCTCTTCTTGATTTCCTGTCTTCTCTCTACTATCACTATCTAATAAAGGCATAAAATGCCCCCAAACATAGGCTAATTTAAAAAAAAATAGATAAATAAAACAAATCTGAGAGTTGGCCCAATAAATCAACTCAAAAATATGATTGAGGCCTATTTTTCATTCCTGTCTCCTGTCTAGGAATTTAATGACAAAGTGGGAATCGATGAATCTGAGAAAACAGAGTACTGGGAGTGGGTTTCAACTTTGCTCCTGTTTACATCTTTTGGAGCCATACAGCATATTCCTTTATAAAATCCACTGACAAGAAAACTCAACACTTACTTTCCACTCTTTTTCCATGTACAAGGAAAGGCATTATTACCTCTCAAAACATGAGAACAGGAAGTTTTCACAAGGCAGCCATGTTCAGGGAGAAGACAGGGATGACCCTTGGCTCCATGCTTGTTTTCCTCTGCTCTGAGAGAGAGGTATCCGCACTATGGCAATGGCCTCCTGTGTCCTGCCTGACAGACAGATCCTGGCAGCCTGCACAGTTTTCCCTTTAACTGAATATTTTTGACACTAATGTTTAGAGGACTAATCTCTTGTGTGTCCAGGCTGTTTCCTTTCTCACAGTTTCTACTTTAGTAATACTATGATGCATTCAAAAACATTACTAACACAGTGATTTTTCAGATTTTATAGTACATCACACTGTAATGGTGATGCATGCATTCGAGGGTTGAATAATAGTGCAATTACACTTTCCATTGTTATTATTGTCACAGAATAGTCAGGGATCTGAGCTTACGACAGTGCTTCATTGGCCCTCTTTCCCATGTTGTCATAGTTTTATCATTAGGTCACTCATTCAATACAGAAAAAAGTTGAATAGAAAACTTTGCTACTCTCTTCAACATTGCCAGTGTCTGGTTGTGCTGCACCTTTAAATTCTCTCAGTCTTCATCCTTCAGTATATGTGCTTCATATGCTCCACCCGATGAGAACCTACGCTGAGGAACATCTGGTGTTCAGAAGAAACATATGTGCATAGGATTGACATTTGTGACAGAATTTAGTTTGTTTTTCTTCTGCTTGCTTGTTCAACCAGACAGCCTGCTGTTTTGCTTAAAGTGGGATAAATCTCGGTGCTTCCCTTCATACACATTATCCACCGCAGGGTTTCCAGTGCTCAGAGACTTATCGCGGCACAGCTGCACCTGTTTCCTCTTATTTTTGGCTCCCCTATTCCCTTGTTTGCTTGTCCCACTATATCTCCCTCTTTCTCTGTCCCCATTTATTTAGCTCTCTTCCCTTTATTCCCTGTCTCTCTCTGACAGCCTGCCAGACTGTTCTTTCCATTATTCGATAACTAGTCTGACAGGTGATATTAAACCACTTTGCTAGAGTAGCAGGTCTTTATGTGATGAATTCGTTGATAATTATTCACTGTCAGTCACTGCTAATATCCATCATCCAGTGGCTGGCGTACTGTATTTAGTCGTGGGAAAACTGTGCACCAAGCATTTCACAAATGCTCAGTCTTGTTACTTTTGCCTGACATCAAGAAATTTGTCCTGAATGAATTCAGTCAGTTACATTTGCTAGACCAGCACGAGATGATGATGTCTGTTTTTTTGTACTGAAGAAAGACTGCAGAAAGACCATTCATTTTCATTTTGTTTTATTTTGAAAGGATTTGAATGTCTCTATGTTTACCACAATCAACTTGAGAGAAATGCAGTATAAAAGCAAGTACATTACCTAGCTAACTCCATGAGTAGCAGACAGAAAATTGGCCTTTAGCATTAAGTATATTAGTATAAAAAGCAGGATATTCATTTAAACAATAGATGCTGAACTGATGATGAAAGGCAAAATACAGCAAAGGCAAAGAGATGGCTCTTCATGAGGATAACTGACAGAAAGTGGTGTTTTAAACATGGTTTGTAATGCACTGTTCAACTCCATTAAGGACCTAAGGTCTTTGCAAATGTCTCCACTGCCGGAATGGAGGAAATACACATCCATTTTTGACTTGATATTTGACTTTGATCTGCTAAGCAGAAAAGATGAGATGACACAGAGATGACAGTGACCCTTATCTGCAGTATGCTGCTGATCTCCCAGCAGTGCTTTTTACACCTAATTGCAGATAGCACAATTAATGATAACATCCTGTAATTAATTTGAGTGCATGCTCTGGTGCCAGCAGATCAGAATATTATGTACGTATACCAGTGTGCATTGTGTGTATGTGTGTGTGTGCAGAAACATGCTAGGCAGTGATTTTATTACAGCGATAACAGAAAAGATGGAAGGTGGGTGCAAGGCTAGTTTAAGGTGATTAATGTAGTGATGGGATGGGGTACATTTATCCAAAGTGGCATTGGTAAGCTGTTCTTTCTTCCTCTTTCAACTTAGTAGTAAAAGTCCACATATTATTAAGTGTGCAAAAGGAAAAATCTATATACAAGAATCCACACAATATACAGTGTCAGCGGTAGTTAACGGAGTGTGTGTTTTGTCCCGTGCAGAGTATGGAGGCTTGGGTCTTGACTTCAGCTACAGCGTAGCAGTGTCAGAGGAGCTGGGCAACATCCGCTGTGGAGGCGTCCCCATGGCCATCGGTGTACAGACTGACATGGCTACTCCTGCACTGGCCAGGTACAATCCCACAAACTTTATGGTACATTGTAGAGAGCATGAGCAATATTGGATTCTTAGATAAATCCGCTCGTGTTTCTCTTCTTAAAGTCAACTCCCAAAAGTTTGGGTTGGCAACTTGTCTTTATGTAAAAGAACATTTTGCCTGCGGCACAAATCTCCCTCCACTGCTGCCTTTTCTTATCAGAAGGACAACAACTACTCAGTGACTCAGGCAACAATGTCTGCTTTGTGTTTTATCCTTTTTACACCACCACTAGAGCCACTTGTGTCAGAGCTGGAGTACTATTTCCAAACATTCATCCTACAGGGATGTGTTTCATTTTGAGGTGATAAAAGGTTGCGTTTATTGCTACCCCTGGCAACAACTGTCACCCTGTTTTGCCTGCAGATATTTGTATTGTGTTTGGCGTACGAGTTTTTAAAACCAAACCATGTCCAAACTATGGAAGAAGTACCTTTATTTCAGAAATTTTCTTCTTTATTTACTTGATACTGATAGTGTTAAGAGTGTGAGTGTCGAGTAAAGTTTCTAAATTAAATTTACAGTAAAATCTTTTATTAACTGTGGCATTATGTATCTTAGTGGTTGTATCATAGTTACGCTAGAAAATACAGCCTGTTGTACAGCCCTTTATCAAAGTTACACTCCCTAGAGGGAATGTGTATTAATATATTTGGTAATTGTCTCACTCATGTAGGGCCTTGGATTGTTGTGCGATATCTTCCTGCTATGAAACAGCTGCTGGTGACACAGGACATAATTCAGTGAAATAGACAGTTGGGAGTCTCAGGAGCTTAATTAGGGATTCTACACTAGCCTGTAACGAATACTAAGAGAGCAGGGATACCATGGGAGCTTCAGGATAAAACTCCCTACTCTGTCCCACTGGAACTGTAATTGCCTCAAACATGGCAGTGTTGTTTTAAAGCACACAATCTACTGCTCTGTCTTGCCACAGTTGCACTATACAGTTCAATAGTTTCACACAACTTTTGTTAGACAGTTGCCTGACAATCATGTTCGTGTTAGATGTAGAAATCATTGGAGACGTCTTTTAGATCTTTGTTCACAGGAAATCAACAAGGGATGCTCTTGGATTTCCCTTAGTGTCAACTGCTAATTTATAGTTACTCATATGCTTCATTTCTTTGTGTGTGTGTGTGTGTGTGTGTGTGTGTGTGTGTGTGTGTATGCAGGTTTGGCTCAGCTGAGCTAAAGAAAGAGTTTCTCCTTCCCTCCATCTTGGGGGACAAAGTGGCCTGCCTCGGAGTTAGTGAAGTCGGAGCCGGCTCTGATGTCTCAAGTACGTCTCTCCTTCATCATCTTCTGATCATTTATTTTCATATAATTTACTTTTTAGCTCCTGAGGCACCATTTTGAATTCACTAATGCTGCAAAAATGATTGAGGAGCCAGAAATACAGCAGTTTTACAATCAATTTGGCACTGCTATTCTCTTAGGAGAGAAGGAAGGCTGAATGTGACATACTTATATGGGCCTAAGTTCACTGTCATCAGATTTCAGCAATTTTTGGTGTGTTAATCCAGCGTTAGACTCTTAGACTCTCGAATGTCTTTGGTGAAACTCTCTGCTGTAAAGTATTTTAATTTAAGGGCCAAAATTTTATCTCTTTCATTATTCACCCATTAAAACTTTTTTCCTTACACTCATCTTCCCAATTTTCTCTCTCTCTCCACCCATTTATACACTCCCACCACATGTTAATTCAGGTATCATAACCAAGGCACTGAGGAAAGGGGATGAATATGTGATCAACGGGGGGAAGATGTGGACCACCAGTGGTACCCAGGCTGACTGGATGTGTCTCCTTGCCAACACCAGTGATGGACCCCCACACAGGAACAAATCTCTCATCTGTTTGCCCATGAACCTGCCAGGTAGGAATCAGTTAGTTATTTGTGGGAGGATTTTCCTATAAAAGCAGAAGGCCTTTTCTTGGACAAAAACATTTTAGCGACATATTAACCTTTGTAATTAACATTCATCATCTGGGATTCATGTACATTTAGAAACAGCCATCAAATTTAAGATTCAATTCTACTAAAAATACAGATACAAACTATTTGCCTGAGCGTACTACCCTAAAACACTAAAATTCTACAGAATTTCTGTATCATTAGGATTTGTTATTATTAGCGTGCCTTTGCCAAGATACATGATGATGTTTATTTGTGTTTCCTGTCCCACTGAAGGAGTACACATCGCTCGTAAGATTGATAAACTTGGTATGTGGTCATCAGACACAGCTGAAGTGTTCTTTGATGATGTTCGTGTGCCCTGCAAGAACCTCATCGGCCAGGAAGGAATGGGCTTCACCTATCAGATGCTTCAGTTCCAGGAAGAGAGGCTCTGGGCAGTGGCCAATGGTGAGTGAGCCTTTCTTACAGTTTGTCATCCCCCCCAGCCAAAGCCAGTCATCAGACGTAATCTATCCTAGTTTTTTTTACTTTATCACTTTATCTTTCACTTTTACCTAGGTCTTTCCCCCACATCTCATCTGTGTCCTACAGATCTTACTGTAAATTGTACAGTTCATGATGATTCATTTCCGTTTTCAAGAATTAGGGAGTCCAGGTCACATAGTTCAAGCCATTCATCTTCTGTAAAGTTGTTTGCTTTTCATTTTGAGTAACAAGCATGCTTCCTTATTCTCTTGGGCAGAACTTGTGAGTAACTATTTAGGAGATGTGAAACCGTGCATGCTTTTACTGAATCTGACACGGATGCATTAGTCTGTCAGGCCAGGTAAACGTTTGCATATCATATCATAAGTCAGAGACACAATCGACTAGCACTCACAGACATGCATGCAACTATTACTGACATAAAAATAAAAAGACACGGTGACAACTGGCATAATCCCAACCAGAACACGTGCAGCGCAGGTGGAAGCAGTAGTAGTAAGGTGACATGTGTGTCTCTCGATCTTAACGCCGCCAGTCGTGACCACGATGGACAACATCATTCAGGAGACCATCCAGTACACACGGCAGAGGAAGATCTTCAAGCAGCCCGTCCTCTACCACCAGTCGGTTCACTTCAGGTTGGCTGAGCTGCAGACAGAGGTCGAGCTGCTTCGCTCTCTCCTCCACCGTGCTACAGGTGGGTCATTTTATAGGCAGAGACATAACAAAAATGAAAGATTAATGTTATCTTGGTAGTGTTGGCTGCATCTGAATGTTCCCTCTTAATGTTTGCCATGTTTGGCTCAGAGCATGGAGACACGCAGAATGAGGGTATAGTGGTAGTAAGACAGCTGTTAGGTGTGTTTCTGTTTCAGTTAATGACTGTGTTTCAACCTACATGTGAAATTGATGATCATTAGCACCTGTTTGGTATAACTGGTTGATCATACACCTGACTATAATCCTACAAAATCCCTGACTTTGTGCGAGTATATCTATAAGAAGTGATGCTGGTTTGAAGGCAAAGGGTAGTAACACCAAATATTGATTTGATTTAGATTTTTCTTTTGTTCGCTCACTTATCATTTTGTAAATTGATAAAAATAAACAATTATTATTTATATTTTTGAAAGCATTCTTAGTTTACAGCATTTTTTCACACCTGCCTAAAACTTTTGCACAGTACTGTATATGTTATATGTTATATGGTTATTTTCCAAAATACCCTTTTTTAAAATCCAGGTCTGGATTAGGAACATACATTGCTTGAATTTGCATGCACAAGAAAATCCCACCAAATGAATGCATGCAGCTGGCACTCATGGCACTTAATACCATAGATAAGACTGAGCCCTCAGCAACAAAGGCCACAACTTCTTGCCACTAGAAGCAACACAAGGAAGAATTTCATGGATGAGTTGATTTTCACTCTTTTTTAGTTGGAATTTAATTATATTCTTCTTAAAAGGTATTTGACTTTTTTAGCCATATTTCACAAACATTCAAGAGCTATGCTAACATTGCCTTTTCATTCTATTAGTTGTTATTCTTGTTAAGCTGTATTTCCTTTAAAATAAATCAGATTTTTTCTATTAAAAAAAATGTAAGTGATGCTATGGAGCAATTTGGGGTTGAGTGTTTTGCTGAAACAACTTTTACATGTGGACAGGAGGAGCTGGGGGTTTAAACTCTACGATTAATACGCCTGCTCTACCAAACTACTGTTGTTTTTGTATGCTGGCATATCTTCATAACCCACAGGCTTGGCCACCTGAAAAAACTGGCAAATAACCAGCTTTTCCAAAGTACAAACTTTACACTACAATGTTTATGATATGAATATGTGGGTGCATCTGCCGGGCGGGTGTCCAGGGTCTTGTGATTTTCTCGTTGTGTTTTTAAGCACTCCAGCTTGCAGCTATGAATGAATTCATCTAGCTGGTAACAGTTCAAGTCCGATTTTCTTGCCCAGGAATAGATCAAAGCTTTTGCATCTGTTTGGCACAGGTAGATACACACACACACACACACACACACACAGTTCTTTACACACTGAAAAAGGAAAAATCATGCAGCTCACACATGTTCCTCTGGAGGGTACCTACAATAGAGGCATTGATCAGTTGCACTGGGAAAAGGTCTGAATGGGAAAAACACTGAATCAGAGCCAGCCACCGGTGACTCTGAAACTGAACCACAGTTGTTTATTGTCTTTGTTTTCCTCTCTACATTCTTTATAATTCCTTTTTATCCACCTGGACATTTTTCACTATTCCATGCTTGTATCACTACTTCTGTCCTTCCTTTTCTTCCCTGCAGCATTGTACATTAAAGGCAATGATGTCACCAAGCTGGCATCCATGGCCAAATTGAAGGGGGGCCGCCTGGCCAGGGAACTGAGCGACAGCTGTCTCCAGTATTGGGGAGGAATGGGCTTCACCAGCGACATGCTGGTCAGCAGATTCTACAGGTGAGACTGGTCAGAGAAATGGCAACACAACTGAAATATGTCTTTTGTTTGGTTTTACTGGAACTACTTTTCCTGTTTACCCCATCGTTGTATGAACCATATAGCAGTGATTTATAACATATAACAACATGATTTTTTATTATTTCCATCCCTGCACTTTGTTCATCTAATTCGGAAAAAAATCCATGACATAGCAGCACCAGTCACTACCACAGGTTGCCAGCCAACTATTCATATTTGGCTGCAGACTATGAGCACCTTTGTGAGGGTGTATCATTTCTATGGTAACAGCAACCTCACCAGTGGGCTGGAGCTTGATAAAGCTCATGCTCACTGTATTTTACAAGAACGTTAAACACAATTCCTTAATTGCATATTTCGAATCAGATTGATTGATGGCTTCTACAGAAACATAACATGTGATCAAGTAATAATAATTCTTGAAGGCGTACAATTAGGCTCAGTCTCCTGTTGTGCAGTATTGGGCTAGGAAGCTCCTCCAGCGTTTATTCAGTGTATAATCAAGTAGCACTGTGTTTGAGTCAGATTCTCCAAGCCCTTATTTTACACTGTGCTGACATCTACTGATGGGGCAAATAATGCAGCTGAACAACGCGTTCAGGATGCACACTGTTGCTTTCAGTGAGAGAAAAAGTCATTGCTGCAACTATATAAGTGCATCAGATGTTGAAGGAAATTCAGATGATTGTTACATAAAAAAACACTGGTTTGTATTAACTTTGTCGTTTCCACAGGGATTCCAGGTTAATGTCGATTGGTGGAGGGGCCGACGAGGTCATGTTGGGAATCATCTCCAAGCACATGGACACAATCCCCAAGAAGTGACGTCATCAACACCTGACCCAGGGACTGATGTCACAACACTGCTGATAATGTGCTAATCATTCACAATGAACACAGATCACTAAGTGCAGTTGTGATATGTTTAAACTCTTGACATATACCAGGAAGTGATTGTTTTGACTATACTGTATGTGACAGAAAATCTTATCTGCTCAAACACACAGAATTGTTTTTTGTGATCTTACAAATGTGAACAGCCGAACTATATTATGTAATTTGTAATGAGATCATTTAAACATTGATCATCATTGAAAGACTAAACCTATTTTTTTTTAGAATAGACTAAGCAAAATAATGTGAATAAAAAAATGGCTCTGTAAAATAAATATCCAGCAAAGATTCTGACTTTTTGTTTGTCATTGACAAATTTATGAAAAACAGTTCAATGTTAATGTTTTCAGCACATTCTCTGTGTGTAAGTAGCACGCACTTATACTGGTCAATTCAGAGCATAAAATTTGTTTTATTTACATTAAAAAACATTTTTTACAACAAAGTTGAAACAATAATGAAGAACACTGCTATTCATTTTTTTGCATGGATGCCAAATGCTGTAATATATCCATAAATATGTTTCAGGTATCGTTCTATAACTTAATCACTTTTAACAAAACTTGGGCTGTATTGACAGATTAGCCATTTCATCACTGTTTATCATACAATGTGCCGACTACTGCATTAAGGTTTTATCACAGTAGTATCTTCTATGGTTGTTACATGTTTAATGTTACGTCTCAGCTACTCAGTTCAGGTAAATTAGGCTGATATCAAGTACATACATATACTCGCAGTGTCTACTTCAGATATACATATACAGTATATGTGATTTCTACTTCACATTAATTAATAATCTTAGACCCCGTTTTACTTTTTGGGACTTGATCACAGAGCATCAGTAGAAGTCCTTTCATGACTCAGTTTTGGGGTAATTCTAGTAAATACTCAAAGACATGGGCACCTGTAAAGCTGAAACACTGGGAAAAAAAATCCTTCTTTTCCTCATCATCATGATGTTGGTTTAGTTTTGAAATGCATAAGCGTGGCACAGACTGGGGAGGAAGATGTGGAGGATCCAAGGACCAAAGTCCAACTCCTATCACCTCAGCTTGATGAACCAGTACAGGACAAAGAAGACAAAAAAGCAGAAGAGCAGCATGTAACACAACAGTTTGGTCTGACTGCCTCTGGACAGCTGCTTGACTCTGCCGATGGTGGCACCAAGCAGGCCGCCTGTTGAGTCAAAGTCTGAGTCCTAGTGTGGGAAAGAGGGATAAGAAGTCTAAAGTCCAGGCAGGACAGCAAGCAAACATACTGTAACACTCATATCCCAGGAAATGTTTCTATATTTGACAGCGGTGGAATGTAACCAAATACCTTTACTCAAATACTGTGCTTAAGTACAGTTGTGAGTTTACACTTTATTACTTATGACTGATTAGATTAAACTACCCAAGAGTATCAGTTAGAGGTAGCTCCCCCTCTCCACCAGCTGCAACATTAAAATGCTGCTTACATGTTGATGAATAAGTAATGATATAAATAATAGCATGCTTTTACTGTTTATTCTGCAAGTACATTTAGCTTATAATACTTCTGTACTTAGGTAAGATTTTGAATGCAGGAAGTACTGTATTTTTTTACATTGTGGTATGACTACTTTTACTTGAGTAAAGAATCTGAATACCTCTAACACCAATCATATTTTGTTACAGGGTTTGGTCAATAAGAAAAGACAGTGAAACTCACCATATCTTCCAGCATTTTATTCTGGTATTTGACTTCCGTTCCAATGTCGATAGACAGCTGTATCAATATATAAATATTAATATTTAAGTAAAACACAATAAAGCAATTTGTTTACATTATTCCGTGTGAGAAAAATTTAAAAGATTTTCAATGACATACTTACAAATCATACATTTAAAAACATTTTCAATGTGGACAGACAGACAACACAGACGTGCAGCTTTTTCTATAGCATTCAGCAATAATAAAAACATTTAAGGAGTACATTTCATCAAGTTACTTACACTTTTCAAAGCGTTGACTTTAGCTCTCAGTCCCTCCTGTAGATGTTCATTTTCCTCTTCATACACACTGTATCCACTTGCTACATAATTCCCAGAGCCTCCTTCACCTTTATGAAACAACGTCAATTAACACACCGTTAGTTAAGATAGCCATGTTGTCCATATTTTAATCCTGTAATATGACGTTAAAGCCCATAGAGTTGTATAAACTTGGACGTGAAGTGCACAACAACGGGCATTGACTCATATTTGGTAACAACATTATAGTTAGCTAGCGTTAGCTAGTTAGCTAGCGTTAGCTAGCTAACTAGCAAGCAAGCTAACTATGAGCTTTAAATCAAGATGTAACGTCAGCTACGTCTCTTACCCAAACCAGCGCGCCTCATCTTGAACCGCTGAAGGTACTGTGGTGTATTTAATGTATAACAAAACAAATTCAGACTAAACACAGATATCGGTAATCGGGTAACTATAGCAAGTCTGTGCACATCAGCAAACGCCACGACATCATATGGTGGCCGACGAGGACAATCCTTCCCTGACGTAATGCAATGAGATAAATGCATGTGATAACACTGTTTGGACGGTGAGTGTTATTTCCACAATTCATTATTTCAAGAGAAATTTGATTACATTTATTTAAATAATGGGTATAGAAAACTGAATTTGACGTGTGTGTGTGTGTGTGTGTGTGTGTGTGTGTGTGTGTGTGTTTGGTGTCATGCGGCGTGTCTCTGTGCAGTTGATGGTTAAGTGTGTGTATGCCTATAGGGAAATGTATATTAAAAGCCACGTAACTCACCTTGAAATCACAGTATAAATAAGCATGTGAGGTGACAAAGTCACATAAAAAGACAAACTACAGTCATCAACAAACCCATCAGCATCCGTCTCTATTGACTGTGCCTCATATGGATTCTGCACTGACAATATTTATTTCTGGCTTAAGGAGGGAGTTTAACGTTAATCATTATCAGACAACAGTAAACACTGCATGATCCTTTTCAATTACTGTGAACATTTCGATTACTGAAAAGCTTTTCTCTTCTTTCTTTTGCTGTCTTGTTTGTTATTATCATGGGGTTGTTATTTAATGATTATTAATATGCTCAGTATCATGGTGAGCTATTGTAGATTTTGTCTTACAGTGTACATGTGTAGGGGAATACCCAATGTATTGTCTGGGCCAAAAAAGCATCATTCATACTTTTGGTTTCCAGGCTGATAGCAATTGCTCCCCTTAGCACAAAAAAGCATGCCAAATTATTTCAAACTGTCTATT
Organism: Maccullochella peelii; assembly: GCA_002120245.1. Taxonomy (NCBI): domain Eukaryota; kingdom Metazoa; phylum Chordata; class Actinopteri; order Centrarchiformes; family Percichthyidae; genus Maccullochella; species Maccullochella peelii. The sequence continues at coordinate 125,083 of LKNJ01000735.1, forward strand.
GTCCAATGCATGATTTAAATATAAAAGACATATAATTATCGAGACAAAGCACTGTAATTAAGAAGAAAACCACTGACTTTTCCTTGCATCTTACAACCATTTTTGGAACACTGTAGGTCCCACAACAACAAACATCGATGGGTTAATCTCCCTTTAGAGGGAGAAACATATTGTTATAAGGAGAAAATTTGCTATGATGTTCCTTTTAGACACAAACAGATTGTTTCCTTTGAACATTTTGAAATGTGATCACCATAAAATGGAGACAAATATCCTTTGTGGATTTAATAACGGGGCTTACTGACACATCCATCTGTGCTGTATAGGATAGAAAAGAGATTCTCAATATTTCCAAAATCCTAGAGGTGCTGTTTAGCAGTGATTAGCTTTCCTTATCCCCTCATGCATCATCCCTTACCTAGACTTGTGCCAATATTGCAGGAGACAGCTAATATGATATAAGAGATTAAAATGGCTTTTATAATGTTAATTTATTCCAATCCAATATCTTATAAATAAATACAACTTTAAGCTCATATGTACCATAATGCATTTCAATGCCCCATCACTCATCTTTTTATGTATCACCCAAAGGCTTTGCTGTATGCATGACCTTGACACAAGTGTCATAGAAACAGAAGATATTGATTGAACTGTGCGCGCATCTCAGCCTTTGTGGATCTGAGAGGATTGGGTTTATCAGATGGGTCTTTAGAGAGGAGAAAGGCGTTTGGACGTTTAGAAACTGGTCTTAATCCTCATTGAAACTCTGTGGATCCAGAGCACCATTGGTGCAATGATCAACACACTTTGGACCTGAATGTACACACAAGCACATATGCCTAACAAGTCTTGTTTCCACCCCTTGAGATATTCATTATATTCTACACTAAGAGTTTGGAAATGCTGTTGAAATGTCTGCACCAGTATTGAATGTTATGTGGTCAATACCGTCTATTATTTTCTGCAGTGAGGAAAATGAAATCTAACAATTTATCAGGCACACAAGCGTCTCAGATACATTACTTGTAATATCAGGAATGATTAAAGGAATAGTTCAACATTATTTGCTTGCTTGCAGACAGTAAATGAGAAGATTGATGCAGAGAGGCATCAATCTTCTCATTTAATTCTCAAAAAAGCAAATATTTCCTTTACTATTAGGAAAAGAAATAGCAGAAAAAGAGCTGGAGGACTTATGCATTGCACATAAAGTTGGGAAAATAATGTTCCAATAACTACTTTCTATGATGGATCAGGATGAAAGAGACACTGCCCTGTCAGTAAAGTAGCCTATGCTGCCATTTGGCGAGACAGGACCATAATTAGGTGAAAATGAGAATTACTATTTCTGCACTGCACCTCTCACTGGATACTGCTGATGCTTAACAATATCTGGCTCACCCTGATTAGCATAATTTCTCCAGAGAACGGTGCAGTGAATCAGTCATATGACAGAGGAGGAGAAGTGTAGAGGAAAACATGCCGGAAGAAAGATCAAAAGGACGCTATTGTGCTCCCTACTATTAGTCTCAGGAGAAAGGAGTTTCATTCCCACACTTAACATTGCTTTGAACCGCAGTTAAAAGAACTTTGCCAGCCCTTTAGCCATGCTCAAAATACTCTGGCTTGTGAAGTGTTATTATATGAGGATTTGGATCGTGAATAGATGGCTGTGTTGTTCAGAATGGACCTAAATCCTTTCATTCATCAGTAAATGAGTTTTAATGAGTTGTGGAGGAGAATAAAACTGTAATTTGGGTGAGGTGGAGAGAGAACTAATGGACAAGGTGAGAGAGAGAGGATGGAAGCTAAAATTAAAAACAAACAGCCAACTAGATAGAAGCTATGGAGGCCCAACATGTTCAGTATTAAATAAGTGAATAAGACATTATGAAATAAATAATCATATAAATACATATATGAGTTAAAAATAAATTATTTAATAAATGACTAAAACTCAATTCATTATTATGAAATGTTATTTCATTATTCTCATTTTCATTTCATTTTTATTTCAAAATTTCCTGTTTTGTATTTCATTATGCCGTCATTCCCAGTGACACTTTTATTTCAGTTTTCAGTTTCTTTGTTTTTTTGCACTTTTCATGACAGTGGAGTTGTAACCAGCTTCCGCCTCCTCACCCGCACCCTGTGCCCTCAGCCTCCCTCTCCCAGCTAGATCCGTTTGTCTTCAACAAACTGAAAATATGCGTGTTTTACTTTGAGAACGTGTAAAATCACAATGCTGACGAGGTAACACCAGCTAGCTAGCTGCGTAATAAATTCAAGCTCACAAGTCAACCCAGCTAATTAGCTGTCTAGTTAGGTAGCATATGTAGCCTTGTCAAGCTAGAGAAAAGGCTAGTTATTGTACAGTACTGTAACTGTGCACTGTGTTCATTTACAGCAGCAGCCTCTAGTTGGTTGATTCAGAATTACTTTGGCATTGTAGTGGCTCTAGCTAACAGGAGCTAGCTGGCAAAATTTTGGCTGAAAGGTGAGGGTACGGGCACTGGTGACAAACTCCACTGTCATGAAAAGTGATGTTGTGAAATAAAAGTGTAATTGGGGACTTTTGAAAAAGATGTATTTTTTAATAAAACATTTAAAATTACCTGCCTGCCCGGATAAGCAGAAGAAAATGGATGGATGGGTGGACATTTAAAATGACAGAAAAATGAATGATGTTTGATAATAATGAGTTTGGTTTTCAAAATAATAAGAGTTTTAAGAATTCACAATTTATTTGTTAATTTATATATTTTACTCTATTTATAGATATGATTATTTATTTCACATTGTCATATTTATTTATTGAATATTGAACACTTTAGGGTTCCATACTTCACACAGTCAGAGTCACACATGAAAACAAAGGCTCTGAGAAGAGGAAAATCATGTGGTTTTGGGCACATAAGGACAGAGATGAAACCACATGGCTCTAAGCTGAGAGAAGCTATCCTAACTCTTGCTCAGTATGGTAATGAAAGTAGGATTTCCTCACTTTCCTGAGATCTGGAAGGCTGGTGACCACTGGGAAATTATGGAGGAATCTGTGTAATAAGCACATCAGGCAAAATGTTCTGCGGCATCATGAATGCCAGACTTTTTAACTTTCCAAATGAATACGAAATGAAACACAGAATGAAATCTCATCACGACAGAGAACACAGCTCTCTGTTGACTCCTTTAAACCTTGTCTATATACATTATCTTATGAGCAGATGCAGATATGTGTGTGTATGTACAGTATGTGTATATATTCATGTAAAGTATGTATTTTTCAGGTTCCCCATTTCATTATTTCTTTTTAATTTAAATCATTGTAGAGCTTATGTATTGTCATCTTACATTATTCTGTTTAATCGCAACTTGTCATCTTATTGCTTTTGCAGGAATGGCCACCAAGCATTCATGCAAATAAAGCATAGCTGGACTGGAAAATTGACATTAAGAGAGAGAGAGAGAGAGAGAGAGGTTGGGGGGGAGCAAGGTAGAGACATTCCTTTCTCAAATGCATCTATTTAAAAGCTTACACTTTAGCCTCATGGCTATTCCATGTTACTGAATTCCTTGAGGAGATAAGCCATCACTCCTAATGAACAAGACTATTACTCAAACTAGAAGAAGTTGTCAGTCTGCTGGATCCATGTTATTATTCACTCATCTGTGTGTCAGTGTGTTTGTGGGTGAATGTGTGTGTGTGTGTGTGTGTGTGTGTGTGTGTTGGCAACCTGACGACCCCTCTTGAATCTCATTGAAATGCAGCAAAATTCCCCATTTTAAAAAACCCTGAACATGTGAGTTTCTTGTCTTTCTTTCTCTTGTTCAAATTGAGCTTTGATTTGTGGGCTGACACTAACACTGAGTCCCTTGGCAGAGGAGATGCAACATCATTTACAATTAAATTAAGATATTGATTCACTTTAGCATTGTTCACCCCACTGGGAGCCGGGCTTGAGTGGCTATGTTTTTATTCTGATTATGATGTACACACAAGACTGTTTAGTCCTGTCAAACAGATGAATTTTTATCAATGAATGTCATTCAAAGTGCTTCTGACTGCAAACTACATTACTGTCTTCTTATCTGACCCTTGATGTAACGTCACCCGACTCCTGGGCATTACCTTTCATCCTCTCTGTCACTCTCTTTCACACATGAACACACACCTCTTATAGTCAACCCTTTCCTCTATCTACACTTAATGCGCAGCAAATATGTTATCGGTGTGCTGAATGACCACCGGCTGGGAGAAAAAGTGCAGATACGTGAGCTGTGTGTTTATACTGATATTGGCATTTGCTATTGCTATGGTTCACTATTGAAATGAAACCATGACACAACTACATTAATGTATTCTCCCTTATGTTGTGTATTATGTATTAGTTTCATTATCTTTAATACACCTGAAACGATTAGTTGATTAATTGATTTGTTGATGGACAGAAAATTAATCTTTAAAAATTTTGATAACTGCATGTCCTTGTTTTAAATGATAGTAAACTGAATATTTTTGAGCTGTTGGTCAGAATTTTGAAGATTATGTAATAAAACAGTCGTGAAAAATCATTATCAACAAGCTACATGAGTAAGTGTGTTAAAATACATTGTGGAACAAAATGATTATAGTATATAGACACAGGCCCACAGTGTTTAACAAGCCATTCAACTCCCGCAGAACCCAGTGTCTATCTTTTTTACTGCACATCTTTACTTCTGAGTCATCTGGCAAAGTGTGTGTGGTCACCGAGTGCACCTGCCTGACAGAGGATACTTTAACGTCTTGCCCATTAGCTACACAGATGCACTGAGATTCAATCAAGCCCACTGTGGGCTGTTTAATACAAGGCGTGATGCAACACAGAGTAAGTGAATCTACACCTGGTGGAAATTATCCTGCATTATGGCAATCGTGCTGAAATTCCTTCTGACTTTGCATCATTCAGTCTGAAGCTGATTGCTCCAGTGCAGAGGTGAACAGTAACTTAGTGAAACGACTGGAGTACGTCTTGCCAGTACTTTTACAAGTATATATTTTCATTTCATTGTAAACACATTACAAAACCACTGATACACTGACAACACTATTGCATGTTTGTTTTTTTGTCAGTATACAGTCTTGATCAGATTTGAGCTTTGCTTACTTTCCTATTTAACTCACTTGGGTATTCAATTACCGCTTATGAAAGGGCATTGAATGGTCTGCCACCTTGGAGGAAACATGGGCCAAAAGTTGCCTAAGGCCATTGAGTGGGCTAGATGCCATAATGTCAACACAAATAACCATTATATAGACACCATTTAGACATTTTATCTGAGCGTACAGTAAAGCCATTTTCAGATACATTTACATGCACTTTGTCAATCTGTGTGGAGAACCATGATATGTTTTTTCAGAAGCCTTTAAAAACTTTGTGAGCCTCAATCAGTTCTTCTGTTGTCCCAAATGTGCTTTTCTTTCTAATGGACATTTTGTCTGTTGAAGTGGTGGTTTTAGCTAAAAGATATTCCATTACAAGTGAAAGTCCTATGTTCAAAATCTTACAAAATCGTACTTAAGTATTATCAGCAAAAAAGACTTTATATACTACTCATTCCTGAAAAAGGGACCCAGTGAGTGTTACAGTATTATACATTATATTATTGGATCATTATTAGTGATGCATTAAAATGGAAGCAGCATTTTAATATTATAGTAGAGGTGGAGCTAGTTTTATACTATACTATATATTTATTTTTTGTCAAATAATTGCCAAGGTCAAGAATGAACTGCTGAACTTTATATACTGTTTGGTAGTTCGTAACAATTCATCATCTTTTAAGATTAGTCATACTGTATGTGTTATGGCCCGCCGTGCTCCCCGCTCCTCAGCTTCCTAAGGTCCCCTTTTCCTTCTGTTTTTTCTCCCTCTCCTGTG